>JAQZBX010098814.1:0-11536 GCA_029593785.1 Cabassous unicinctus
CTTCCATGTTTATTACCAGCCAGGAAAGCTCACCAGAGTTTGGTTTCCAGGGTTTTCACTAGTGCTTCATTATATAGGCATGACTGACTAAATCAATGCCCATGTGGTTGACCTTAATCTTCAGCCTCCCTTCATTCCCCAGAAATCAGACTACTATCATGTGGCTCAAAGCCCAATCATCTAATCGCAGGCTTGTTCTTGCTGGCATGGCCAGCCCATACCCCAAGACTACTAGAGTGGCCCCCTCCACCCTGAGTCATCTCTTTGGCATAAATGACCAGGTATAGTGGGCAGGTGGGCACCATAGAATAACAAAGATGCCTGCATATCTCAGGAAATGCCAAAGGGTTAGAAGTTACACCCCTGGAGATGGGACAAAAGCAAGCCCTCTCTTTGGTGGCCAATTTCCTTACTATACGTCATGTCATAAGCAAAGGCAGGGATTTAGAAAAAATTTATTCAGAAAATAGTGAGTCCTCTTCTTTGTGAAAGAGAAAGTTGTTAGAGATTGAATCAAAACTAAACCCAGGGTTTGAGGTTGGGATTATCCTCAGTATAAAAAGGAGAGTGAGTAAAAGGGTTGCAGTTTAGGACAGGTTGAATTTAGAGATCTAGGGTATTATACATAATGAATTATCAGGCCAGTGGTTCAAAATGCAGTGCTAGATGCCAGGAGAAAAATCTAAACTTTAATCTGCTTAAACCTGCAGATTTATGCATCCCTGCCACATCAATCTATGTCTATGTCTATATCTATGTATCTGTCTCTATGTGTACATCTATTCTTTTAGGTATAGATGTAGATGTAGTAGATACAGAAACTCAAAATACTTAAAAATCCTATGGAAAGAATAAATATAAATGAGGGCATGTGTAAAATTTCTAAATAATAGTAATTATTTAAAATGTTTTTAATTTTTATAATTATATTTAACATGCAAGAAATGTACTGAAAAAAAACATAAATCTGTGATAATCTTGTAAAATTAAATGCAAGTTGGTTATTTCTTAAGCTGATATTCTGTCTGGATAAGTCAAGAAAAAAAGCAAATTTGGGGAAAAAAAGCAAGTAATGTATAGCTAACAGTAACCATGGTCATTTCAAATCACCAGCCATTTGATTTGATTCAGCTTTATTTACATTTCTTTGAAACGGTCATATTTGTAAAGTACATGATGATTTAATTACTTTAATACTTCTTTCAGAGGAATACTGTCCTTCTTGATGGATCTGTGGCATAAGGAATGTTACAGAAATTCAGGGAAAAACACTTTTTAAAAAAAATAATACATTTACTCCAATATGATGATAAAATGTCACCTCAGAGAATAAAAGAAGACTTTTAAAAATAAAGAACATGCTCTCCTTCTGGATCAGAATTTTTAGCACCTAAAATTGTTATATCCACACCAAATTAAACTATGAATGAAATTTAACTGAAATCAAATTCTGAAAGATTTTGTCCTGTTTTTGGTAACTTGTCCAAGTAGATCTAAAGGTTTTAAAAAATAAAAATGTTAACCCCTCAAGTTGAAATATAAAGTAGAGAGGGTCTTTAACCATCATATATAGAGTATATGCTCACTAAATTATCATTGAAAGAATAAATAAATGAATTATAGATTCATGAATGTTGTAACATCTGATCTTGGTTGAAGGGAGTAGGTATCACATGAAATAAAAATGTTTTACAAGCAATTATAGATGTTTTATGCAGTTTGGGGTTAAGAAAGAGATTCTAAACAAAATGCCAAGAGGAAAAGAACAATAGATTCAATAAAAAATTAAATTTTTGGTATGTTAGAAATATTATAAACATAATTTAAAAGCAATGAGAAAATGAGAATTAAAAAAGTGTTCAACACACTAGTGCAGATCTTACCTCCTAATACCCTTCTCCAGATCTCCCACTGGCCAAAACTGAAAGAACTTGAGCAAAAATATAAATGATTAGTATTAAATTATAACCAAAAATATAAAACATGAGTCCAAGCTTATATAAAAAAATGATGTGTAAATAAATAAAAGGGGATCAATAGACAAATCTTCCATGCAACAGATTACCAAGTAATTTATGAAGAAACTCTGCTGTCAAGAAGGTGGAATGTAACTCTCTACTTTTTGAGTGTGGACTGCACATTGTGACTTCCTTCCAAATAATACAATGTGAAAGCCGGTGGGGGAGAAGAGTAACAATGCAGTGAAGAAATCTGACAACTGCTGCCTCAGACAGGCAATCAGGGTTCACAACAGTATCTATAAGCCCAGTTAATACTATGCACCCCTGTCATGATGTGATGAAAGCAACACTTTACTTCTGTGATGCTTCCTCAAACAAACAAACAAACAAAAACCCAGTGTAATCATGAGAAAGAATCATCACACAAATCCCAGTTGAGGATCATTCTACGAAATACTTTACCTGTATTCCTCAGCACTGTCAAGGTCATCACAAACAAGGAAAGTCTGCAAAACTTTTAACAGCCAAGAGGAACCTAAGGAAACATGAAATTCAATTTGCTATCCAGGATGGTATCCTGGGACAGAAAAAGGACTTTAGGAAGAAACAAAGGAAATCTGAATAAAGTTTGGACTTTAGTTATAAACATAATAATGTATCATTATGGACTCATTAATTATAACAAATATAACAATCTAATTTAAGTTGTTTATAATAGGGAAAATGTGGTGTGAGGTATATGGGAATGCGGAACTATCATCCCAATTTTTCTGTAAATCTTAAACTGTTTTAAAATGAGCTTATTCATTTTTTAAGTTTTCATAAATTTTTATTTTATGTAATCTGCAATGCAGCATATTAAAGCATCCTTATATAAATAGCAAAGCTATACTAGTTGTGGGGCATTGCCTTTTTTAAATACTTATAGACTCTTGGATTCAATTTGTTAATATTTTGTTTAATATTTTATACTTGTATTCACTTTTCAGGTTTGTAAAGCTTTTGTTTAGTTTTGAATCAGTGTTGTGTTGGCCTCATACAATGAGTTTGTGAGTTTTTCTTATTATTATTTTTTTGAATAGTAGTTCTTATTTGGCATAATCTGTTACTTAAAATTTGGTAGAATTCATCTATAAAAACACCTTGGTTTGGCATTTAGGAGGGAGTTATTTTCAAACACTACTTCAATTCTTAAAAGGCTATAGAACTTAGATTTTTTTAATTTCCTCTGGCATGAGTTCCTATTATTTACTTTTTTTCCCCTAAAATATATCCATATTTTCTAAGTGATCAAAAATATTTTCATATATTTTGAGAGTCTTTTATTATCATTTAATAATAAGCATATGCACACCCCAAACCTACTACCAGGCTAGTAAGTATTGAGTAGCAATTAAAAGCTGAATGAGTTGCAGGAAGATGAAAAGATACCTCTAAGTCACAGCACAAAATTAAAAAAAAACACTAAGAATCATGGTGGAGCAGATATTGAGAAAAACCTTCTTGAAAACAAGGTCCCACACTAAATATGATGTATAATTACAAAAATTTGAAGGTTGTTTTGCACTGAGGGTCACCATAGCAACATCAAGTCTCAAACCCAGCCCAACCCCTGAATAGATTAAGCCAAGCCCGCATACTAAAGGCAAAGCTGATAGAAAGCATGCCTGTTTTCTAGCACAAAATCTAGTTATTGCAGTCACTATTGTCCAACATAAGATATTTGGGTTTCAATTTAAAAATATTAGCCATATAGACTGAATGGATGTGGCTCAAGCAGTTGGGGGCCCACCTCCCACATGGGAGTTCCCGGATTCAGTTCCCAGTGCCTCCTGAAAAACAAACAACAAGCAAAACAAACGAAAAAAACAACTCAGGGAAGCCCATGTGGCTCAGTGGTTGAGCGCCAGCTTCTCACATATGAGATGCTGGTTTCAGCCCCTGGTATCTCAAAAAAAAGAACAAAAAAAAAATTAGCCATATGGAAAGGCAAGGGAAAAAAAAGCACAAACAACATGGCAAAGAAATAGAACAATCAATTAAACCAGAAACCAGATATGACATAGATGTTGAAACTAATTGACGAAAAGTTTAAAATAAATATGATTAATATTTTAATGGCTCAAGTGGAGAGATAGACAACAGACAAGCTCAGATGGGAAATTTCAGCATAGAGATGAAAACTATAAGAAAGAATCAAATTGAAAGGAGCATAAAGGAAAACAGTAATGGAGATAAAGAATACCTTCATTGATCTCATCAGTGATGTGATAGTGATAAAGAAAGAATCAGTGATCTTGGAAATAGGTTAGTAGAAACTAACTAAATAGAAACACGAAGATAATAAAGAGCGCAGAGCATCCAAGAGTTGTAGGACAATATCAAATGATCTAATATGTGTGTAATTGGAATATTAGAAGGAAACAAGAGGGAGGAAAATGGGTAGAATAAATATTTGAGGAAATGAAGGGGAAGAATATTATAAATTTATAGACAGACACCAAACCACAGATCAAAGAACTTGACCACCAAACAAAGTAAACAGTATAAGATTTTTGAAAGTTTTCATCACTTTGAAGGAAAATGTGCCAGTTATAATGAAAATGTGCCAATTTATTTACCTTTTGATATAACAGAATATGAAAATTAAATTTCCCAGGCTCTTTGAAAGCTGTATTCTTGTTAGTTTCTGCCAATAAGAGGCATTGATAGGAGATCAGATGACATGAGAATGGTAGAGGCCTGTTTTTCCCTCTCTCTTTGTGTGTGACAGCAGCTCTAGATATACTTCACCTCTTAAGAATTTCTATCTTTAACCGTAAGGCTCAACCTACTTTGCTTTAGTACGGTGATGGCCCTAACTCGGCAGTTTTATCACTGGCCTTGTGACTCATCCTCAGCCTTTTAATGATGCTTACAACACCTGCTCACTTTAATTCTCCCAGCTGGGGTGTGGGGAAAGGTGATAATTGTTTCCTGAAGATAGTAGCATCTGAGTTAATTCACTGTCCCCACAGAGAATTATCTTTCAGTGAATCCAATACCTATGTGCTACAAGTTGTCTCTAGCATGATTTCTGTTTTTTTGACTGATAAAGAAAAATATGCACAAGGGAAACAGGTAGACTCCTTCCCTTACTGGATAATTGTGTGTTTTTAATGCAAAAGGTATATATTTACAAATAAATCTCTGAGGATGAGGCCAATAGTGAAATGAATCTTAAGTTGTAACATAAAGATGTGCTTTTATATACCAAAGAATATGAAGCAAAATATTTAGCACATATTATTCTTATGTGTGTTTACATAAAATCATGTAAGTATTTACATGCCTGATTTGAGAAGGCAAACCAATCTGACCCATGGGAAATGTCCTATGACAAGACTTTATGTATTTTCTCTAGGGAAAATTTAAGAAAATTAATTCTTATTGAGCCCCTTACTTTTGCTGGAGTTTACATACATTTTTAATTTTATTTTACTCCATACAACTCCACACACTTATAAGAAAAATATATACTAATCCTCTTTATAGAGGCCAGGAAACATTAATTGCCTTTCTGTATTAATCAAGGTTCTCTCAGGAAACAGAATCAACAGGAGCTATCCGTCAATAAGATGAGATTTTAAAAGAGTCTCTCACGTGACAGTGGTGATGCACAAGTCCAGGTACCACAGGCAGGCTTCAAACCAGGGGCTCTGATGAAAGTCCGATGAAAGGTCCTTGATGAGTTTCTGGGAGAACTGCCAATGACTAGCTGGGAAATTCTCTCTGAATGTTGAAATTACTTCCCCTTTTAAGGCATTCAACTGATTGGATAAAAGCATGACCCATTGATGATACAATCTCCCTGATTGATGCAGATGTAATCAGCCATCCATGCAGTAAACTCACTGGTTATCAAAGTCCATAAATGCTCTTGTATTATAATTAACCCAGTGCTTGCTGGACCAAACACCTGGGCACAATTACGTGGCCGAGTTGACACATTACAGTAACCATCACAGTCCACCCCTTGTCAGCTCGGCAGTCATAAACATTAACCTAAACCATACTTAGTCTCTAAGTAAAGACAATAACAGACAAGCATACATAAATATTTCCACTATCAATTTTCAACTCCCCTGCGTACAACTGGAAACGCATTAATTCCCCACAGAATAGAGTGCAAATCCTTGGGTAATATTCATGTTTACTCTTGACATCCTTAAATATTATTATGTGGAATTAATAAAACCTTTCATTTTTTAGGGGAAAAGGTTGGGGAAGACAACAAGAAATTCGTTTTGTGTACATATACAATCATACTCATGATGAAACAAGGAAGAAGGGTTCATGACTATTACACTCTTCGTTTCTGTAACTGGTCACATGGTCGAAGTTCGTATTTATCACTACCTTCTTCCACTACCCATTCCATGTTCCCATTGTCTTCAGCAAGCACTTCAGCTGGCCGTGGTTCTTTGCCTGGTGGGTGACCCAAACTTTCATTCCCAAAGATTCTGGGCCATTGTTAGTCCTGCTTGAATTGGTTTGTTGCAATGTTCCATTGACTTTAAGCACAGGGCATGGCAGTACTAGGAGGTGCCCTAGAGGATCTCCTGCATTCCAGGTAAACTCTTCTTTACCCCCATTATGTAGATGTAGCCCTATTTCCCTTTGATATCAGGATCAATCACCCCAGCTAGTACAGTAATTCCCTTCTTGTCTGTTGATTCATAGGTAAGAGGAGCCCAAAGTGGCCAGCTGGCAGTCTTAACTTCCAGTTCAATGGAATCATTGCCATGTTCCCTAGTGGCAGCACTCTTCCTTTTGAGACTAAAACCTGTAGACCACCAGAGCTTAAGGTTGCAGGGACAGGAAGCAAAAATTTTTCTAGTGGGTCACTAGGGGTAATAGTGAGTGGTGCCACTCCCATTTCCACCCCTTGATTCCTGGACCCATGAATCCTGGCTATGGGAGAAACAGCACCATAGAGAGGATGCTGATTCAGAGCATACACAGCCTCCTGGAGAACATTGCCCCAGCCCTGAAAGGTATTGCCACCTAGTTGGCATCGTAATTGAGTCTTCAAAAGGCCATTCCACCGTTCTATTAATCCAGATGCTTCAGGGTGATGGGGAACATGGTAAGATCAGTGAATTCCATGGGCATGTGCCCATTCCTGCACATCATTTCCTGTGAAATGGGTTCCTGGATCAGAAACAATGCTGTGTGGAATGCCATGGAGGTAGATAAGATGTTCTATGAGTCCATGGATGGTGGTTTTGGAAGAAGCATTGCATGCCAAAAATGCAAACCCATAGCCAGAGTATGTGTCTATTCCAGTTAAAACAAATCACTGCCCCTTCCATGGTGGAAGTGGCCCAATGTACTCAACCTGCCTCCAGGTAGCAGTCTGGTCACCTCGAGGAATGGTGCCGTATCTGGGGTTGAGTGTGGGTCTCTACTGTCGGCAGATTGGGCATTCAGCAGTGGCTGTAGCCAAGTGAGCCTTGGTGAGGGGAAGTCCATGTTGTTGAGCCCATGCATAACCTCCATCCCTACCTCCATGGCCACTTTGTTCATGAGCCCATTGGGCAATGACAGGAGTGGCTGGGGAAAGAGGCTGTGCATTAGCCACAGAGCGGGTCATCTTATCCACTTGATTATTAAACTCTTCCTCTGCTGAAGTCATCCTCTGGTGAGCATTCACATGGGACACAAATATGTTCATGTTTTTTGCCCACTCAGAAAGATCTATCCACATAGCTCTTCCCCAGACCTCCTTGTCACCAATTTTCCAATCCTGTTCCTTCCAAGTCCATGACCATCCAGCCAAACCATTGGCAACAGCCCATGAATCAGTGTACAAACCCACCTCTGGCCATTTCTTCTTCCAAGCAAAATGAACAACTAGATCCCCTGTCGAAGCTCTGCCCACTGGGAGGATTTGCCCTCACCGCTATCATTCAAGGACGTCCCAGAAAAGGGCTGCAGTGCCACAGCTGTCCACTTTCAGGTGGTACCTGCATATCGTGCAGAACCATCTGTAAACCAGGCCCGAGTTTTCTCATCCTCAGCAAACTATAAGGAACTCCCCAAGAGGCAAAAGCTGTGGGCTGGGAAAGGGAAGGTAACATGGCAGGGGTGGTGATGATGGGCATTTGTGCTACTTCCTCATGTAACTTACTTGTGCCTTCAGGACCTGCTTGAGCCCTATGTCGTGTATACCACTTCCACTTTATTATGGAGTACTGCTGTGCACGCCCAGCTTTATGGTTTTGGTGGGTCAGACAATACCCAGCTCATGATAGGCAACTCGCGCCTCATGGTCACTTGATGGTCCATGGTTAAGCGTTCAGTCTCTACTAAAGCCCAGTAGCAAGCCAAAAGCTGCTTCTCAAAAGGGGATTAGTTATCTGCAGAGGGTGGCAAGGCTTTGCTCCAAAATCCTAAGGGTCTGTGTTGTGATTCCCCTATAGGGGCCTGCCAAAGGCTCCAGACAGCATCTCTATTTGCCACTGAAACTTCCAGCACCATTGGATCTGCTGGATCATATGGTCCAAGTGGTAGTGCAGCTAGCACAGCAGCCTGGACCTGTCACAGGGCTTCCCCAATCACAACTAACAGCTTTTCTGGTCACTCGGTAAATGGACCAGAGTAGCACACCCAAATGAGGAATGTGTTGTCTCCAAAATCCAAAGAGGCCAACTAAGTGTTGTGCCTCTTTTTTGGTTGTAGGAGCGGCCAGTTGCAACAGCTTATCCTTTACTTTAGAAAGGATATCTCAACAGGTCCCACACCACTGGACACCTAGAAATTTCACTGAGGTGGAAGGACCCTGTATTTTTGTTGGATTTATCTCCCATCCTCTCTCACACAAATGCCTTACCACTAAATCTAGAGTCTTTGCTACTTTTGCTCAGTAGGTCCTATCACCATGATAGGCAGAACAGTGAAGGTATACTGCTAGCCTTGCCAGCTGAAAGCAAACTGTTTCTCACCAATGTTCCTTATTAATGGCAACTGCGAAAAAAGCATTTGCCAGATCAACAGCTGCATACCAGTTACCATAGGAAGTGTTGATTCGCTCAAGCAATGATACCACATCTGAGACAGCAGCTACAGTTGGAGTCACCACCTGGTTAAGTTTACAAGAATCTGCTGTCATCCTCCAAGACCCATCAGTTTTCTGCACAGGCCAAATAAGAGAGTTGAATTGGGATGTGGTGGGAATCACCATCCCTGCATCCTTCAAATCCTTGATGGTGGCACTAATCTCTGCAATACCTCCAGGAATCTGGTATTGCATTTGATTTACTATTTTGCTAGGCAGGGGCAGTTCTAGCGGCTTCAACTTGGCCTTTCCAACCATAATAGGCCCCAGTCCACAAGTCAGGGATCCAATGTGGGGATTCTGCCAGTTACTGAGTGTGTCTCTTCCAATTATGCATTCTGGAACTGGAGAAATAACCACAGAATGGGTCCGGGGACCCACTGGACCCACTGTGAGACGGACCTGAGGTAAAACTCCATCAATCACCTGACCTCCATAAGCCCCTACTCTGACTGGTGGACCACAGTGACGTTTTGGGTCTCCTCAAATTAATATCACTTCTGAGCCAGTATCTAGTAATCCCCAAAATGTCTGATCATTTCCTTTTCCCCAATGCACAGTTACTCTGGCAAAAGGCCTTAGGTCTCACTGGGGAAAGGTGGGAGGAAGATGAACAGTATACATTTTTGGTAGTTTAACAGGATCCTTCCCCAAGGGGACCTGGCCTTCTCTTCATTCAAGGTGCTTTGGGTCTGTAAACTATCTCAAGCTTGGGTATTGATTAAGGGGCCGTGATTCTCTGCGTCTGTAATTTGAGTTAGGATTTTGTTCACTGGACCTAGAACTCTTCTGCTTATACAGATCCAGAAGAAATTTAGTAGACTGCCCAGGTATTTCACTTCTAGGTACCCCATGATCTATTAACCAACACCATAACTCCATGCAACTCAGACTATTCTGTGTGCTGTTTTGAATCTGTCTTTCATTGTGGTAGCCACGCCCACCTTGCCTTTGGCTATTAACTACTGATACTTGACTTTTACCGGACGGAGATCCGATCATCCCCATAATGTTTAAGGATTCCAATTCCATTACAGCGCCCCCCCCCCACCCCGACAGTAATATCTGGACTGCAGAGAATAGCAACCACAGAGCTCTTCAGAGAAGATAGAGTTAGTCTTACAAATTTATTCCTCACAGTCCTGGTTAAAGGTGTGTCCTCTGGACATTCCTGGGGTGGGTGGGCAGGTCTCAAATGGTAAATCCATTCTAGCATTCCAATCTCTCTAAGCCTTTGAATCCCCTCGTCTACTATATACCAGAGTAAATCAGGCATCTCAACATCAGACATGCTAGGCCATTGTTTGGTCCATCTTTCAGTCAGCCACCCAAACAAACGGTTAGAGCCCTTTCTAAACCCTCGAGCTATAGTGTTGAATCCAGAATTTCTGCTTAGTGGGCCCATATCAAAAAATTTAGCCTGATCCAACTTTATATTCCTTCCACCATTATCCCATACCATTAGTATCCATTCCCACACATAGCCCCCTGATTTCCGTCTATATAAGTTGGAAAACTCATGCAGTTCTTTCAGAGTACAGCGTACTTCCTCATGGGTCACACTTTGTATTTAACCTTTGGGGGTTTGTTGTGATTTTAGTCTAGTAATGGTTCTCGAAGACAAAAGGGGTATGGGGAGTGGGTAAGAAGGATTAGAGATGTCTTGCAGGCTACTGATCTCAAGGCATTCCTTTGCATTTTCTTTTGGTGAGACAGGATTAATCTCTTCAGGCAGGGGTTGGAAGACAGATTCCTCAGGGCAGACTGGAAGTTGGGCAGTGCATGCTGGAGATTGGCTGGTACATGCCTCAGGGCTGGGAGGAGGTTCAGACTCCCTGGGACAGGCCAGAGGCTGGGCAGTGCAGGCCTCCATTTGGCTTGTACCCACCTCAGGGCTGGAAGGAAGTCCAGACTCCCTGGGGCAGGCTGTAGGCTGGATGATACAAGGTTGACAAGGTGTGGTCTCCATAGGGCAGGCCCTCACAGGTTTATCTGGTAAAGTCTCAGCAGAATTTAGGGTTCCAATGTCCCCACCAATATTACCATCATCCCATATGTCTCCAACCCAATTCTTGGGGTTCCACTCCTTTCCAATCAATGCCTTCACTTTAATTGCAGAAACCCTGCGAGGTTGAGATTTTAGTTTCCTCTGTATTTCTGCTATTTGTACAATGAGAGTCTGGGTTTGATTCTGAGATATCTCAAGTCTGTGGCTACAGGAGACAAGACAAGGCACATGTAGAAACTTTCATATCATCCATGCGGCATTTAAGTTTCAATTTGAAGACTTTAGCTCATCTCTTTCTTTTGTAACTGTATCCAGAGTATCTAGGAGGAGCCAGCCAACATCATTATACTTTTTGACTCCACAAAATTCTGTTAAGGTGTTGAAAACACTCTCACCCAGATCCTTGCTTCTTATAAGCATGGAAGTAGGGGAATCCAGTGATGCTATTTTGCATATCTCTATTGCCAG
>JAQZBX010098815.1:0-11536 GCA_029593785.1 Cabassous unicinctus
AGCATAAACCATTCCAAAGGGGAGGTAAGGAGAGGTAGGTCTTGTTTCCACAGAGAAAGAAAATCTCATCATGAGAGTTTAAAATAGTAGCAAATGTGACATAAGTTATTGGTGAACCAGATCTCTCTTTAGAACTTATAGTTACTAGCTCACTGGTAAACCTGCTGGCAAATAGTACCGACATACACTCAATGGACCCAGGGTCATGAAACGGGATGCTTTTCTGGGTGTCCCAGATAAGGTTAGCTTCTCCTCCCAGGTCATAGGGGTTTAATTTATGACACCCATGGCATTTTTGGTGGGATGCTTTGGTCAGCATAAGTTGTATTTAGAAGCATAAAGTTACACAACCTAGTAGGGTACCCCAATAGTACTGGGTAGGGTTTGAGTCCCTTACTATTCCTCATTAGGCTTCTGAGCCTTGAATGTGTCTTTAGTGCTGGTAAGCATCATGGTATTGATGGGGTACTGGGTGAGGTAGAGCACTCGAGGGGAAGCATTCAGCATACCCAGGTGTTTGACCAGCTAGGGCACCATCTAGAATGTGTTATTACAAGAGGTAAAATTCTGTTGGCTCAGGAAAGTAAATAAGGGAGTGTTGGGAGGCATTTAAGTAGATACAGATGGGTATGGTAGTGTTCTCAGGTGTGTGAACTGAAGTGTATAGATTTCCCAACAGAGGAAGAGAAATAGGTTCCAAGGTGATGCTACTAGCTTGAAGTGTGGTGAGAAGCTGTTGATGGGTTGCCAGTGTTTTACCCTGCGCTGGGTCATATTTTGGCAATAGGCCTGACTGTGAGAATGGCAAATGCCCGGTGTTTGGGAGCAGCTGGTAAGGCCATGGATGTTTCTTGTTGATTCACATAGAGCCATTTATTGGCTAAGTTGGCTGCTGTTTGTACAAAATTTCTTAAAAAATGTTTGGCTTGTCCTCCCCCTAGCCATAATAAGAGGAAGTAGAACACATGAAGCTTTATTTGGGCTAGAGTTAGAGGGAATAGCACATAATTTATGTACTGGCTCTGTCACAGACACTACTTAATTTTTTTGAAGAGGTATCTCAGGCCATCCAATGGCTGGCACTTGAATGTTTCATTAAGTGCTTCAGGTGAGTAGGCACTTCCATGGACAGCTGGCTTCATTTGGGATAAGTGCACCCAGCTGGATATTCCTTTTGCTTTAACGGCTGTGGGAGAGATTAGAATCACATAGTAAGGTTCCTAATTGGAACCTTTTGGTTCTAATTGGGAGTGAGGTCTGTTATCCTGCCTGGTTTTGATTAGAACCTGGTCTCCTGTTTTAACTTTAGGCAAAGGCAACTCACAGTTGGGGCTAGGGAAGATTTTGTTCCCAAGCTTTTGGATAACTTGTTGAATTTTTCTGAGGTTGATGAAATATTTGGTGAGTTCTTGGGTTTCCTGATCTGGTACTAGGTTTTGGGTGAGGAGAGTTTGCCCATAGACCATCTTGAAGGGGCTAAGCTGGAGTGGTTCTTTTGGAGCTACACACAGCCTAAGGAAAGCAATGGGCAGATTGATGAACCAAGGTGATGTGGTTTCCTGGGAAAGCTTGGCCAGAATTTGTTTCAGAGTATGGTTAGGTTTTTTTACTTTCCCTGAGGATTGGGGCTTCCAGGACCTATGAAGATGATATTTAATTCCAAGGGCAGTTGATAGACTTGGTTTATTTTGCTAATAAAGGCTGGCCCATTGTCACTTTTGAGTGACTTAGGTAGTCTGAACCTGGCAACAATTTCCCTTAGGAGGGCTTTAGCCAACTTGTTTGCAGTTTCCCTTCTAGTGGGAAATGCTTCCACCTATTCAGTAAAAGTATCAACCAGTACTAAGAGGTACTTATAGCCCTGGCAAGATGGCATGTGAGTAAAGCCAATCTGCCAGTCCTCCCCAGGGTATGATCCCTGCATCTGGACAGGGAGGCTTAAGGGAGGAGGTTTGCTAAGCCTCCTGTTGTTTGGGTCATTAATTGCACATAATGAACAACACTTGTTGACTTCTTTGATTGTTTTTGCTAGGCCCATTTGGCTAAGCTGTTTAGGCCATTCTTCCATAGATGTGTGGCTTGGTGGAGTTCATGAAGGACTTTTTACTGCACCACTCCTGGCAGGTAGACTTGTGCTTCTTTGGGCAACTACCCACTAGCTTACAGGGTTAACCTTAGGCGAGTTGCTTTAGTTTTTTCATCCTGGGTATAGCCTGGAGCTTTAGGTAGTGGGACAAGTTCTGGGATAAGGGCTAAAAGGGAAACTGAGCTTTGTGTGGCAGCATTAGCTGCTGCATCTGCTCAGGCATTTCCCCTGGCTATAGCAGTGTCTGTTTTCTGGTGTCCCAGGCAATGCATAATTGCTATTTTTCAGGGCAACAGAACAACTTCCAGTAGGTTTAGGATTTGTCTGTGCTTTATTTGTGACCCACTGTTGGTGAGCAAGCCTTGTTCCTGCCACACAGCAGAATGGGCATGGAGGATGAGGAAAGCATACCTGAAGTTTGTCTAAATGTTAGCCCTTTTTCCAGCTGCTAGTTTTAAATTTTGGGTAGGGGTGATCAGCTCTGCCTTCTGGGCCAAGGTCCCAGGGGGAAGGCCTTGGGCTTTTGTGGTTTTGAATTGAGAAACCACTTCATAGCCTGCCCTTTTAATTCCTTCCCTGATGGAACTGCTTCCATGAGGAACCATTCAAGGTTGGGGTTTACTAGAGGTTCATCTTCAAAATCTGGCCTTCTTGAATAATTTTGGTTAAGAGTTTTAATGCAGGAGTGGAGAAGGGACCCCTCAGAATCTGACCTTGGACTCTCTCCTGGTAGCAGGATAGCTGGGTTGAGTGTCTGACACACCATTAGCTGCACCACAGGGGTCTATAGTAATTAAGCCTAGAATTTATTTAACTGGCTGCCTGTAAGCCATTGGTGGCTTCTGGCCTCAAGTATGTCTTTCACCTGGTTTGGGGTGAAGACTGTGAGAGGCTGCCCCCAAGTTAATTTGATGGCTAGCTCAATTAAAAGGGCAGTTGCCCCCACTGCTCTCAGGCAAGTTGGTCATCCCTATGCTGTGTTATCCAGGGGTTTAGAGAAATAAGCTACTCTTTGAGAAATCTCATCCAAGTTTTAGACTAACACCTTTAGAGCCACCCCCTTCCTGTCAGTTACATACAGAAAGAAACACTTGCTTAAATTAAGAATGCCTAAGGATGGAGAGCTAAGGCCTGTTTTAAGGCATGGAAGGTAATTTCCTAGTCTTTCCCCATTCCAAGGGGAAATAGCATTGTACAGTGGTCAGGCTATTTCACCAAACCTGGGTTTCCACAGTCTACAGTAACCACTCATTCCTTGGAAAGCCAACAGTTGTTTCTTTGAGGCTAAGGAATACTAGTGATGGCTTAAATTCTTTCTGCGGAAAGAGACCTTTACCCAGGGGTGAGAAGAAACCTTAAGTAGGAGACTTTCTGCCAAGAGATTTGTGCCTTGGATGCCAACCATCCATAGCACCTATTAGTTAGGAAATTAAGGACTAATAGGTGTTGGCATCAGAAATTGCCTTTGTTGGACTACAAAGCAACAGATCATCCACATATTGTAAAAGGGAGCTCTGAGGCAAGTGGAGATCAACTAGGTCCTGAGCTAATATATTCCCAAAAATATAGGGGCTCTATCAGAACTTCTTTGGCAACACAGTCCATGTCACCTGGATGAGAGGTTTAGTGTTGGGTTCCTGCCTTTCAAAGGCAAAAAGGAACTGGGAGTCCCAGTGGAGATGAATGCAGAAAAAGGCATCCTTTCAATCAATAACAGTAAACAAAACTGTGGTTTTTGGGACCTGGTTTTGCCGAGTATAAGGGTTGGGTACAACCAGATGAATGGATATGACAAAGCTATTTACTGCTCTTAAGTCTTGAACCAGCTGGTAAGTGATGTTGGACTTTTTCACAGGAAGAATGGGCATGTTGCAAGGAGATTGGCAGGGGTTAAGAAGGCCATTCTCCAAGAACTTTCTAATCATGGGCTAGAGGCCCTTAACAGCTTCCTCCTTAGGGGAGTTTTATTAGTCAGCCAAAGGAGTGCTGATGCAAAATACCAGAAATCAGTTGTTTTTTATAAAGGGTATGTATTTGAGGTATAAGTCCACAGTTACCAGGCCGCAAAGCCTAAGTTTCTTCCCTCATCAAAGTCCATTGCCACGTGTTGAAGCAAGACAACTGCCATTTGCCAGGGTTCAGGTTTCTTGGGTTCCTCTCTTCCTGGGGCTCTGTTTCTCTCCAAGCCCATCTCCTGTTTCCTCCACAAGGCCAGCTGCAGACTATCAGGCAAATGTCTTGTTTCTATCCCGGGGCTTTCTCTCTTTCCTCATGAGCAAGCTCTCTTACTTCCCAGGGCTCCAGCTCAAGATTCCAAAATCAGAAATGCTCCAACCCTGCCTTTGCAATGTGCTTTATACTTGAGACCACACACATTAGGGGTGGGGCTTAAAGCCCTGCTGACATGGTCCAGTTAATGCCCTAATCATAACCTAATCATGCCTAGATTAACAGACAAGGTTACAAGCATAATCAAATATCTATTTTTGGAATTCATAATTACATCAAACTGCCCAAACTGCTACAGGGGTACTGCTTCCTATGAGGGTAGGGCTGGTTGGCGTTATAAGCAATGGAAATTGGGGGAACCTGGAATGCCCTACCTGGGACCCCTGTTTCTCATACCAAAGGATTTACTTGGTCAGCTATTTCTTGAGGGATTTCACTGAGTGGGTTCCCTGGGTCTGATGCTAACACTACAGCATATATACCTGGGGATTTAGGCTGGGTTCTACCAATCAAATGTTAGCCTCTAGGGAATGGAGAAGGTCTCATCCCATTAATGGGCCCAGACATTCTGGAATAATTAGGAACTGATGGCTTATTGGTAGGTTTCCTAGTTTACAGGGGAGAGGTTTAGTAAAAGGTTTAGGTTTTGATTTGCCATTAACTCCCACTATAACCCATGACTGAGATGAAGAGATCTAGAGTGGCTGGTTAGAATGGAACAAGTGGCTCCTGTATCAATTAAGAAATTAACAATTGTACCTGACACATCAAGGGTCACCTGAGGCTGCTCCTCCTGGCTGATGGTTCGTGGTGTCATTTAGGGAGCCATACTTAGTCTCAGGCCTCCTCAGTCCTTCTCAGGGGCAGTGAGCATGGCTCACAGGGGGAGCCCTGCTCCCTCTCTGGGAAGAGGTACACTCCCAGGCCCAATGCCCATCCTTTCTGCACCTGGGGCAAGGCCCTGGTGATTGCCAGTGGTGAGACAGCTTAAGGCAGCCACTTTTTCAGTGTTCCACCTTTTCACACTTGAAGCAGTTTTCTGCTGATGAGAAGCAGAGCTTGTGTGGCCCTGAGATAATGGGTTATCTTTAATAGCAACTGCAAAATGGCAAGCCTGTTCTCGGGCCTTTATCTTACCACTATTTAACTTCTCCACCTTGGCAGTGTGGTCTTGATTGTTGAAGACTGAAAAGGCTGTATCTAAAAGGGTATTCATGGGAGTTTGGGGACCCATAGCAAGCTTTTGTAGCTTCTTATGTATATCTGGAGCAGACTTGCTGATGAAGTAAGTTGCTATTACGTCTGTCCTTCATTAGAGTTAGGGCCTATTAGAGTATATTTTTTCATTACTTCAACCAACTTTCCCTGAAATAAGGCTGGATTTCTCAACTTGTTGTTGAGTAATTTCCCTGAACTTATTGTAATTGACCACTTTGGAAATGCACCTCTTCATCCCTTTAAGGAGACATGTGATCATATGTTTTCTAACCTTTAGATCTGCCTGTCCCCTTTGATAGTTCAATCCAGGATCTGTATTAGAGACTACTGTTGCTTCCACTGCATACTGATTAGGTTGTTGGCTGGCCAGTTTATCAGTTATGCCCTTGGGCTTCAGTCCAGTTGTGGTGCTTTTCCTCTGGGGTACAGCAAATAGAAAGAATAATATGCATGTCACCCCATGTTAGTTCATAGATCATTGTGAGGTGTGGAATCCTTCAGTAAATTTTGTGAGGTCCTCAGAGAACTGAACTTACTTCTCTTTGTACTGTGCCAAGTTGGCCATAGAGAAGGGGGCATGTACCCTAATGCTTCCTGCTTCCCCATTAGCTACTTCCCTTAAAGGTTAGAGATTTTTAGATTTCTTAGCTTGGTGGAGTGAGGCTCCACTTCAGGTATGACCCATTGTTTTAGGCCTTAAGTGATATGAAGGGGGTGCTGAAGCCTCTGCTGGAGGTGGGTTTAAAGGGGCTTCTGGGTCAGGAGCCAGGTCATAACAAGGTGGACCACTAAGAAGGGGGTCATTTAAGATATCACTATCCTTCCTGGGAGGGGACTCACCCTGCAATCTGAGGCTTCCTTCTGCATATAATAGCTGACAAGAACCTTTGGGCTTTTATTATGACATAGGGCTACAAAAAGCTGTATATAGGGAAAGTTTACCCACTTCCCTTCCCTCTTACATAGTAGGGCTATCTGAAGTATAGGGCTTAGATTGAGGGTCCCATTTATCAGCCACTCTTGACCATCTTTTACCTTGTATTGTGGCCATGTGGTGTTGCAGAGAGAGATTAGCTTCCTCTTTTTTAGACCATTGGTAGGCAGGTTGTCCCAATTTCTGAGAAGACACCCCATCTGCTTTTGGGCATCTGCTGGAATGCTGGAAGAGCCACCCATTATCCTAGGGAAGGATAAGCTACATTTGTTAGTTTGGATGGTGTCCCACCACTGTTCTGACAGAACAGGTTGTTTGCCGAGCCAGCATCCTGGATTCAGGAGGCCTCCTCATTGTCCCACATTTTGGGCATCGGGAGCCTTTTGTCTCTGGGCATTCCCAGAGTTGTAGAGGTCTTGGGGGCATCTGGGTCCAGCTGACAGACTGAACTCCCAAGCCGGCTGATCCTAGGAAAAAGGGCTGACTAGGGACCTTTCCTTTGTCTACCTTTCAGTGGTCTTAGGAGCTGCCCATGAATACCTCACCTCATAAATGCTCCCAGGGACCAAATTCCTCAGTTAAACCCAATGTTCAAAGCCCATTAAGAAGCTAAGATTAATTTTCCTGTGTCTTGCTGGCAAACAACCTTAGGGACCATCCCCCTACCACAGACAATCTTTGGACCTCTCTAGGGTAGAGAAGAAGCAAATCCTCAAAGCACTGCAGAAGGTGTGGCTTACACCCTGCTAAGAAATGCATTTTTAGTTCCTCAGGCAATCTAAAGCATCTCCCAGATTCAGAATGAGGACAGCAGTAGTCAGAAGATCAAAGGAACTTTTACTTAAAAGGAGTTAACTAGGGATCTAAGGAAACAATACAACAGGGTGATAGCCATTTTTCTGAATACAGAAAGGGTCCAGTAAACTCCCTGCAGACTTCTGCTCCAGTAAGGCCATATGCTCAGTCAGGTCTCAAGAGTGGTTTCACCCACCACCCAGAACTTCCTTTGATCTACATGGCATGGGGATTGACCCCTACCACCTCCAGAGAGGGAGTCAGAAGTCTGGGCAGACAGAGTTTATGTCCCTTAGGAGCTTATCCAGGAACCCCCTAGCCATTAACACCCTTTGAAATGGTAGAACTAAAAGAGGACACAGATAGGCCTTAATTAAAACTTACCAGTCTCTGATGGGGTCAGGGAGCACTACTCACTTATTTTTCTCCTGGCTGGCTCATCAAATGAAGATGGTGAAATGTTGGATTCCTCTAGGTTCTTGGCTATGATGCATAAAAGATTTTATGAACATGCCTGTTTAGTTAGTCCAGTAAAAAGAATTCATTTAGGAAATGAGGGAAATAACAGAGCTTACTGAGAAATGGGGGAGAAAGATGGAAAAATCCACTGAGATTTGCTGCAGGTTTCTACAGGCAGAGAATGTGATCTGGCTTGCACAGTCACCTTTATTAAGTGATTGATTATCATTTCCATTATTAATCCTAAGGGAAGGGGCCCCAGCTATATTTTGCTACCCCACCAATAGTGGGACCAATGGTGAGGACTGTTTGAATATCTGGGGCCAAGGGGAGGGCCCAGAAAGAGAAACTGGGACCCCAAGTTTACACTCAAGTTCCCAGTTGGGTCTTGCAGCCATGTTGTCAACTGGCCATGTGGTCTGCCATCCATCTTGTGACTCATCTTCTCCTAATTTCCCTGAATAACCTGCCTCACTACAGCATCAAAATAAAAATTTCTGAGCTCCAAGCCTAACAGGATTCCAAGGATATCAGAGAGGTCTTCTTCTTTAGCTTCATCTGAGCAGACCACAAATTCATCAAGCTATGAATATGTTTCAGAATATCAATAAGTCAGATGTACATATTTTATCAAGGTGCATACGGTAAAGTGGGTAGCTGCTGAGTGGCAAATGAAAGTCATATTTTCACCCATGGGAAAAACATCCCAGGTATTTGAGACTGAGCTTTCTAAAGAGAACAATGGGGTTTCCACCCCACCTCCCAGTATAACCAACACCAGGTTTGGTCTACCATCTGGATACCTTTCAGGATTTTCTGAGGCATGCACCCCGAAACCCATGGTTCATGTGAAACAGGAAGAGAGGACCTGTGTGGTGACCATGGGCTGGCTGGTCACAAAGGAACAAAGCTTCCACTGTGTGTCCTGATGTCACAAGTTCCCCTCCACAGAAGCCACCCTGGAGAACAGTGTGTTGCATGAAGGAGGGATTCAATTGCCATATCTTCTTTGAAAAGATGCTGGGGAGGCAGCAGCCACCCTCATCACTGCACCAAACCATAGAGTGGCACCAGCAGTTGCAGGAAAGCCGGATGGTGGCCATGAAGAAGAAAGTAAAAGAAAAGGAAGAAATCTGTCAACAACTGCTGTATAAGCTGGAAGAGCAAAAACAAGATCTGAACAAGTTGACGCAAGAGCTGGGGAAGGTGCAGAAGCAGAAGAGTTGGCCAAAGAAACTGAGAGCACCACATTCTCTAGTGCAGAGGAGGGAGTGCTTAATGACCCACCATCAGGCACAGTGACTTGGACAGAGCATGGTTTGGGGCTGAGGAATGCACACCTTTCTATGAAGATCTCCATTATGGCTACTGTAATTCACCTACCATTTAAGACCCCCTACTCCATCCATTGTAATGTTGCAGACCTCTGCCCACCTGCAAGAGGGGTAACAGCCCCAGTTGGAACTGGATTGAAGCAGTCTCAGAGTCACTGACATAAGATCAGACTAAGAGGCTAGCCCAGCCCAGTGGAGGATGGAAAAAGCCTCCTCTGGAAGCTGAGTTCTATGCTACCCTGAAAGTGAGCCATACTCTCAGTTGGGGAAAGAGATATGGGATTTCACTGGGATACGGGAGACTGGAAGAGGGTGTCAGTAAAGGCAGCTGCATGGGAAGTGAGTTCCTACAGAAGAATGTAACAGATTTTGTTTTTACACAGACCATATGCTTTTATTTAGTGTGAAGGCACAACTTTAACAGAGTTAAAAGCATAGGTACTTTAATTACTTTTGTTGTATTGTCAGTACTGGCTAATAAAAATATATATTTGCAAACATGTCTTCAAAGATTTTTCAGGTCATCAATGCAAAAGTTGATTAATATCTATCCTTCTGCCAGTACTATGCTGTTTTGACCACGGTAGTTTGGTAATAAATTTTAAAGTCAAGAAGTGTGGTTCCTTCATATTTATTCTATTTTTTTCAAAACCATTTTGGCTACTCAATGTCCCTTACCATTTCAAATAAATTTGCTGATTTGATTTTACATTTTGGCAATGAAGGCTGTTGAAATTTTATTGGGAATGCATTGTATCTGTAAATCATTTTGGTTAGAATTAACAACTTGACCATATTTAGTCTTCCAGTCCATAAGCATGGAATATTTATCCATTTATTGAGATTTTTATGATTTCTTTTGTCAAAGTTTTATCGTTTTCCATGTATAAGTCCTCTATATATTTTATTAATTTTATCCATAGATATTTGATTCTTTTAGTTGCAATTGTAAATAGAAGTTTTCTCAATTTCAACCTCACATTGTTCTTACTAGTGTGTAGTAATACTACTGATTTTTGTGTGTTGATCTTGTACCCCACCATTTTGCTGAATTTCTTTGCTCTAGTAGCTTTGTTGTAGATTCTTGGGGACTTCCTATATATAGGAATATGTCATATGCAAATAGTGAAGATCTACTTCCTCCTTTTCAATTTAGATGCTTTTTATTTCTTTTTCTTGTCTAATGTACACCAGTGGAATCAAACTTAGGTTCAGAAATATACCCTCATGTCTATGGACAATTTTTTTAAGTAGAGAAAATTATTCCTTTATTCAAAGAAAATAACTCCACATTTTTTGACTCAGGCATTTTTAAGGATTATATTTACACACCATACAATCCAACCAAATTGTAAAATCAATGGCTCTCAGTAAAATCTCAGAGTTGTGCATTTATCACCACAATCAATTTTAGAACATTTTCATTACTCCAAAAAGAAAAAAAATATCCCATACCCCTCATACCTAATAGTGACGCACGTTTGTTCTAGCTCATGGAAGAACATTCTTGTATTTGTACGGTTAACCACATTCAGCATCCACAACTGAGTTCACTGTGTTATAAAGTCTCAACTTTATCCTCTAGCTTTCCTTCTATTGACATAGATGACCCTAAACTTCCCATTTCAACCACAATCACATTCATAAATCAGTGCTATTAATTATACTCACAATAATGTATTACCATCTTCTCTGCCCATTTGCAAACATTTAAAATCCACCTTATTAAAAATTCTGTAGACATTATAACAAATATAATTTATGGACCATAGCTACTAGTAATATTCTGATATGTTCTTTCATAATTTGTAACAAATATTCCACAACAATGCAAGGTGTTGGTGGAGGGCTGATGTAGGGAAATACTGCACATTATGCATGGTTGTTTTGTAAGCTCACAACTTCTTTAATAAAAAAATTTTTTTTTAAATTATACAGACATTAAGCATCAAGTCTTCATTTTCAACCATCGTTCTATTTCCTGGTATTCTATACTCTAGATTTTAACTCCATGAGTTTACTGATTTTAATTAATTCATATTAGTGAGAACATGCAATATATGTCCTTTGTGTCTGGTTTATTCCACTCAACATAATGTCCTCAAGGTTCATCCATGTTGTCACATGCATCAGAACCTTATTCTTTGTCCCAGCTGAATACTATTCCATTATATGTATATAGCACATTTTGTTTATCCATTGATTGGTTGATGGACACTTAGGTTGTTTTCATCTTTTGGCTATTGTGAATAATGCCACTATGAACAATGGTGTGCAAATGCCTGTTTATGGCCATGTTTTCCTTTATTCTGAGTATATACCTAGGAGTGGGCTTGGCAGATCATATGGCAGCTCTATATCTAACTTCCTGAGGAACTGCCAGTCTTCCACAGTGCCTGCACCATTCTATATTCCAAAGGAATGCATTAGCCCTTCTATTTCAATTTTTACCACTGATTTATGCATCAGCACTCCAGATTC
>JAQZBX010098816.1:0-11615 GCA_029593785.1 Cabassous unicinctus
GTTTGGGGACAAAGAATTAGTTTCTGGCTATGAGTGGCCTGGTAGATCAGATGTCTGCCATGGTCATCATGGTGGTGGGGGGTGGGAGAACAGGACTTAGTCTCTGGCAGTGAGTTGGTTAGTAGACCAGATGTCCACTGTGGAGGTCATGGCAGAGGGGGAGAGGAGGACGGACATAGTTTTTGGCCATGAGTCAGCTGGTAGACCAGCTGTCAACATGTTGGTGGTGGTGGCGGTGTAACATGAACTTAGTCTCTGGCTGTGAGTTGGCTAGTACACCACATGTCCGCTGTGATGGTGCTGGTGCAGGGAGCACAGATTTAGTCTCTGGTGGTGAGTTGGCTGGTTGACAAGATGTCCACTGTGGTGGTGGTGGTGGTTGTGTAGTGTGGACTTAGTCTCTGGCAGTATGTTGGCTGGTAGAACAGATGTCCACTGTGGTGGTAGTCTTGCTTGTGGGGTATTGGAGCATTGACATTCTCTTGTGGTGGGTCGGCTGGTAGACAAGATGTCAGCTGTAGTGGAGGTGGTGGGGGTAAGTGTGGACTTAGTCTCTTGCAGTGAGTCAGCCGGTAGACCAGATGTCTGTCATGGTGGTGGTGGTGCTTGTGGGCAGTAAGCACATACTTAGTCTCTGGCAGTGAGTTGGCCATTAGACCAGATGTCTGCCATGGTAGTGGTGGTGTTTGTGGGCAGTAAGCACAGACTTAGTCTCTGGCAGTGAGTTGGCCAGTAGACCAGATGTCAACCATGTTGGTGGTGGTAGAGTGGGAGAATGTGGAATTAGTCTCTGGTGGTGAGTTTTCCAGTAGACCAAATGTCCATGGTGGTGGTTGTGGTGGTGGTGGTGTGGGAGATTGGACATAGTCTCTTGTGGTGAGTCAGCTGGTAGACCACATATCTGCCATGCTGGTGGTGGTGTTGTTGGGGGTGAGTGCACTTAGGCTCTCACAGTGAGTCAGATTGTACACCAGATATCTGCTCTGGTGGTGGTTGTAGGAGTGAGCATGGACTTAGTCTCTAGCAGTGAATCTGCTGGTAGACCAGATGTCCACCATGGTGGTGTAAGCAGTGATGTTGGAGAGCATGGATTTAGTGTATGGCAGTGAATCAGCCAGTAGACCAGATGTCTGCCATGATGGTGGTGGTAGGGTGGTAGAACAGACTTAGTCTCAGGCAGTGAATCAGCCAGTAGACCAGATGTCCACCATGGTGGAGGTGGTGGTGGTGGGGAGCAGTGATATAGTATCTAGCAGTGAGTTGGCTGGTAGACCAAATGTCCAACATGGTGAAGGTGGTGGGAGAGGAACACAGATTTATTCTCTGGCAGTGTGTCAGCCAGTAGACCAAATATCTGCTGTTGTGGTGGTCATGGTGTTTGGGTAGCATGAACTTAATCTCTGGAATTGAGTCAGCCAGTAGACCAGATGCCTGCCATGGTGGTTGTGGTGGTCAGGGAGCATGGACTTATTCTCTGGCAGTGAGTCACACGGTACACCAGATGTCTGCCATCATGGTGGTTGTAGGGGAGAGCATGGTCTTAGCCTCTGTGGTTGAATTGGCTGGTAGATCAGAGGTCTGCGATAGTGGTGAATGTGGTCATGGTGGGGAGCACAGATTAAGTCTCTAGAAGTGAGACAGCCGGTAGTCCAGTTCCACTATGGTGGTGGTGGTTGTGTTGGGGGGACTGTGGACTAAGTCTCTGATGGTGAGTTAGCTGGTAGACAGTATATGTGCCATTGTGGTGGGGGTGGTGTAGGGGGCAGTGATGACTTAGTTTCTTGTGGTGTGATGGCTGGTAGACCAGATAGCTGCAGTGGTGGTTGTGGTGGGGGGAGCATGGACTTAGTCTTTTGTGGTGAGTTGGCTGGGACACCAGATGCCCACCATCATTGTGGTGGTCATGGTTGGGTGAGAACATGGACTTAGTCTCTGGAGGTGTGTCAGCTGGATGACCAAATGTCTGCTGTGGTGGTGGTGCAGTAGGGGGACTGCAGGCTTAGTCTCTGGCAGTGTGACAACCAGTATATCAGATGTCTGCCATGCTGGTGGTGGGGGTGTGTGGACTTATGCTCTGGCAGTGAGTGGCCAGTAGACAAGATGTCTGCCATTGTGGTGCTAGTGATCAGTGGGTTCCATAGACTTAATCTCTGGCAGTAAGTTGGCCAGTAGACCACATGTCTGCTGTGGTGGTGGGGGTGGTGTGGACTTAGTCTCTGGCAGTGAGTTGGCCGTTAGACAAGATGTCCCTCATGGTGGTTGTGAGGGTGATGGTGGTGTTGAGCGTGGATTTAGTCTCTGGTGGAGGTGAGTGGCTGGTAAACAAGATGTCTGCTGTGGTGGTGGTGGTGGTGGGTGGGTAGCATGGAATTAATGTCTGGCAGTGAGTCTGCCAGTAGACCAGATATCTGCCATGGGTGTGGTGGTTTGTGGGAGCACAGACTTATGCTGTGGTGGTGAGTCAAATGGTACACCAAACTTCCACTCTCGTGGTGGTTGTAGGGGAAACATGGACTTAGCTTCTGGTGGTGAATTGGCTGGTAGACCAGATGTCTGCCATGGTGCTGTAAGTGGTCATGGTGGAGAGCATGGATATAGTCTCTAATGTTGAGATGGCCAGAAGTCCAGATCTGCCATTGTGGTGGTGGGGGTGGAGCAAGGACTTAGTGTCTGGTGGTGTGATTGCAGGTAGATCATATATCTGCCATTGTGGTCGTGGAGCTGTGTGCAGACTTAGTCCCTGGCAAGGATTTGGCAGATAGACCATGTGCTCTCCATGGTTGTGGTGGTGGTGGTATTGGGTGTGAGCCTGGACTTAGTCACTGGTGGTGAGTAGGCCATTAGATCAGATGTCCACTGTGGTGGTGGTGGAGGAGAATGGACTTAGGCTATGGTTTTGAGTCAGCCAGTACACCAGATGTCTACCCTGGTGGTGGTGGTAGGGAGCATGGATTTATTGTCTGGTGGTGAGTTGGCTGGTAGATAGGATGTCCGCCATAGTGGTGGTGGTGGGAGGGAGAGTGTGGACTTAGACTCTGGCAGTGAGTCAGCCAGTAGACCAGATGACTACCATGTTGGTGATGCTGGAGCGAATGAGGTCTTAGTTTCTGGCACTGAGTTGGCTGGTAGAACAGATGTCCACCATGGTTGTGGTGGAGGTGGGGATCATAGATTTAGTCTCTGACAGTGAGTCAGCCAGTAGAAGAGATGTCTGCCATGTTGGTAGAGTGAGGAGGGACCCTGGGCATAGTCTCTGGCTTTGAGTCAGCCTGTAGACTGGAGGTCCACCGTGTTGGTGGTGTTTGGAGGGGGGAAAGCAGACTTAGTTTCTGTCTGTGAGTCACCCAGTAGACCAGATGTCTGAACATGGTGTTGGTGGTGTGTGGGAGAGTGCAGACTTAATCTCTGTAGGTGAGTGGGCTGGTAGACCACATGCCTGCCATTATGGTGCTAGTAGTGCTGGTGGGGGAAATGTGGACTTAGTCTCTGGTGATTGGTTGGCAAGGAGACCAGACATCTGCCGTGGAGGTGGCATTTGTGTTTGTGGTGTGGGAGCATGGACATTGTCTCTGGTGGTGAGTTGGCCAGTAGACCAGACGTCCACCTTTATGGTGATGGTGGTGGTAGTGTGGGGAATGCAGACTTAGTTCCAGGTGGTGCATCAGCAGGGAAACCAGATGTCCGCCATGGTGGTGGTGGTGTTGGTTGTGATTTGGCAGTGCAGACATAGTCTCTGGTGGTGAGTTGGCCAGTAGACCACATGTCTGCTGTGCTGCTGTTGGTGTTTGTGGGGGAGTGTGGACTTAGGCTCTGGTGATGAGTTGGTCCATAGACAATATGCCTGCTGTGGTGATGGTGGTGGCAGGTGGAGAGTGGATTTAGTCTCTGTTGGTGAGTCAGCCGCTAGACCAGTTGTCTACCATGATGGTGATGGAAGCTGGAGTGCAGAATTAGTCTCTGTTGGTGAGTCAGCTGGTAGACAAGATGTCCACCATGGTGGTGAAGGTGGAGGGAGATAACGTGGACTTAGTCTTTGGTGGAGAATCAGCTGGTAGAATAGATGTCCAGTGTGGTGGTGGTGGTTGGGGGGTGTAACCATTGGCCAATTTGATGTAATTATGAATTCCAAAAATATAATTGGATCATGCTTGTAAACTGATCTGTTAATCTGGGCATGATTAGGTTATGATTAGGGTGTTGAGCCCCAGCCCTTGGTGGGTGGGGAATTGACTATAAAAGGCAAAGCAAAGGACAGAGGGAGCAGGTTTTGAAGCAGATTTTGAGAAGCAGTTTTGATGTTGGAAAGAAGGCCCCCGGAGTAGATAAGTGAGTTGTTCGCCTGATCGCCTACAGCTGACCTTGTGGAGGAAACAGGAGCCAAGCCCGGAGAGAAACGCAGCCCTGGGAAGAGAGGAACCCAAGAAGCCTGAACCCTGGGCAAATGTCGGCAGCTGTCTTGCTCCAACACGTGACAATGGACTTTGGTGAGGGAAGAAACTTACGCTTTATGGCCTGGTAACTGTGGACTTCAACCCCAAATAAATACCCTTTATAAAGACCAACCCATTTTTGGTATTTCACATTAGCATCCCTTTGGCTGACTAATACCACAGGAAGCATGGATTTAGTCTCTAGCAGTGAGTAACCAGGAGAAGAGATGTCCACCATGGTTCTGGTGGTGGTGGTTGTGGTGGGAGCATTTAATTATTCCCTGGCAGTGAGTTAGCCGGTATAACAGATGTTCACTGTGGTGATGGTTGTGGTAGGAGAGAATGGACTTAGTCTCTGGCAGTGAGACAGCCAGTGAAACAGATGTCTGCCATTGTGGTGGGGGGGTTAGCAGGGCAGACTTTGTCTCTGGCTGTAAGTTGGTCAGTAAACCAGATGTCTGCCATGGTGTTGGCAGTGTTCAGGAAGGGTGTGGACTTAATCTCTGGTGGTGAGTCAGGCAAGAGACCAGATGTCTGCTGTGGTAGTGGTGATGGGGGGATTACAGACTTAGTCTCAGGTTGTGATTCAGCCAATAGACCACATGTCCACCATGCTGGTGGTGGTGGGTGGAGCACAGATTTAGACTCTGGTAATGATTCAACCAGTAGACCAAAAGTCTGCCATGGTGGTGGTGGTTTTGTGGGGAATATGGACTAAGTCTCTGGTGTTGCGTCAGCCAGTAGACCAGATGTATGCCATCGTGGTGGTGGGGGAGCGAATAATTACTCCCCTGCAGTGAAATGGCCAGTATACCAGATATACACTGTGGTGGTGGTGGGGAGCACAGACTTGGTCTCTGGTGGTGAGTCAGCAAGTAGGCCAGATGTCCACCATGGTGTTTGTGGTGGAGAGTGTGGACTTAGTTTCTGGTGGTGAGTCAACCTATAGACCAGAGGTCCACTGTGTTGGAGAGGTTTGAGAGGGGAAGAAGGAGGGCTTTGTCTCTGGCTGTGAGTCAATCAGTAGACCAGTTGTCCACTGTGGTGTTGGTGAGGGTGGGGGAGAATGCAGACTTAATCTCTGTAGGTGAGTTGGCTGGTAGACCACATGCCTGCTTTTATGGTGATGGTGGTAGTCGGGGGGAACACAGACTTTGTCTCAGGCAATGAGTCAGCAAGGAGACCAGATGTCCACTGTGGAAGTGGTGTTGGTGGTGGTGGTGTGGGAGCTCAGACATAGTCTCTGGCAGTGAGTTGACTACATGTCTGCAGTGCTGGTGGTGGTGGTGGGGGGAGTACAAGCTTAAGCTCTGGCAGTGAGTCAGACTGTAGAAAATTTGTCCACCATGGTAGTGGCAGTGAGGGGTGGAGTGCTGATTTTGTCACTGACTGTGAGTAGTACATTTTACCACATGTCTGCCATGGTGATTGTCGTGGCAGCAGGAGCACAGAATTAATCTCTGGTGGTCAGTCAGCTGGTAGACAAGATGTCTGCTGTGGTGTTTTCTGTGGAGGGGATACCATGGACTTAATATCTGGGGTGAGTCATCCGGTACACCAGATGTCTGCCATGGTGATAGTGGTATGTGGGGAGCATGGACTTAGTCTCTGGAGGTGAGTCAGCCGGGAGATCAGATGTCTGTAGTGGTAATGGTGGTGGTGGCTGAGGGGAGCATGGACTTAGGCTCTGGCATTGAGTCGGCTGGTAGACGACATGTATGCTTTGCTGGTGGTGTTGGGTGGGGTCAACGTGGACTTAGGCTCTCGCAGTGATTGGCCAGTAGACAATATGTCCACAGTGGTGGTGATGTTGGGGGTTGGCACACAGATTTATTCTCTGTCAGTAAGTTGGCTGGTAGACCAGATGGCTGCTGTGGTGGTGTTGGTGGCAGTGGGCACATGGAAATCATCTCTGGAAGTTATTTGGCTGGTAGCCCAGCTGTCCACTGTGGTGGTGGAGGTTGCAGTGGGAGTGTGGATTTCATCTCTGGTGATGAGTCAGCCAGTAGAACAGACGTCTGCCATACTGGAGGCAGTGGTGGGGGTGTAGCATGGACTTATTCTCTAGCAGCTAGTTAGCCTGTACAACAGATGTCTGCCACAGTGAGGATCGTGGTTGGGGGATGTAGACTTAGTCTCTGGCAGTTAGTTGGATGGTACACCAGATGTCTGCTGTGCTGGTGGTGGAAGGGGGAGGATGGAATTAGTCTCAGGTGGTGGATCAGCTGGTAGACTAGAGGTCTGCCATGGCGCAGATGTTGGTGATGGTGGGGAGCACAGATATAGTCTCTAGCAGTGAGTTGGCCAGTAGACCAGATGTCCACCATGGTGGTGGTCGTTGTAGGGGGAGCATAGACTTATTCTCTGGCAGTGAGTCAGCCAGTAGACTAGATGTCTGCCATGGTTTTTGTGGTGGTGGTGCTGGGGTGGGAGTAATGACTAAATCACTGGCAGTGAGTTTGCCAGTAGACCACATGTCCATCATGCTGGTGGTGAAGTAAAGGGTGAGTGTGGACTTAGTCTCTGGAGGTGAGTCAGCCAGTAGACCAGATGTCCACTGTGGTGGTGGTTGGGGCGGGTTTGAGCATGAATTTAGTCTCTGGTGTGAGTCAGCCAGTAGACTAGATGTATGCCATTGTCTTGGTCAGTGAGAGCACAGACAGTGTCTGGCATTAAGACAGTCAGTAGACCAGATGTCTGCCATGGTGGTGGTGGTGGTGGAGGTGTAGAACAGACTTAATCTCTGGTGTTGAATTGGCCATTAAACCAGATGTCTGCCATGGTGGTTGTGGTGGAGGCAGCGTGATCTGTTTCTGGTGGTAAGTCAGCCATTAGACAGTATATCTGCCATTGTGGTGGTGGTGCTGTCGGGAGTAGTGAGGACTTAATCTCTTGTGGTGTGATGACTGGTAGACCAGATAGTCTCTGTGGTGGCTGTGGTGGTGAGGAGAGCGTGGATTTAGTCTCTGGCAGTGAGTCAGCTGGGAGAACAGATGCCCGCTGTCATGGTGGTAGTCAGGGTTGGGGAAGAACATGTACTTAGTCTCTGGCAGTGGGTTGGATGGATGAACAGATGTGTGCCATGGTGGTGGTGGTGGTGGTTTCGTTGGGGGAATATGGACTTAGTCTCTGGCAGTGAGTTGGTCAGTATACCAGATGTCTGTCATGCTGGCAGTGGTGTTGGGAAGGGTATGGACTTAGGCTCTGGCAGTGAGTAGGCCAGTAGACAAGATGTCCACTGTAATGGTGGTTATGGTGGTGGGATGGGAGCATGGACTTACTCTCTGGTGGTGAGTTTGCTGGTAGACCATATGTCCTCCATGCTGTTGTTGGTGGTGGAGGGTGTTGAATGAGAATTTAGTTTCTTGTGGTGAGTGGCCAGTAGACCTGATGTCTGCTGCAGTGTTGGCAGTGGTGGGGACCTGGGGAGAACGGATTTAATCTCTAGTGGTGAGACAGCCAGAAGTCCAGATCCACTGTGGTGGTGGTTGGAGAGTGAGGACTCAGTCTCTGGCAGTGTGATTGTTGGTAGACCAGATATCTGCCATTGTGGTGGTGGTGGAGGATGAGTGCAAACTTAGTCCCTGGCAGTTAGCATGTAGACCAGATGTCCACTGTGGATGTGGTGGTAGGTGTTATCAAGGGCTTAGTCACTTGTGGTGAGTCAGCCAGTAGACCAGATGTCCACCATGGTTGTGGTGGGAGAGGGAGTGTGGACATAATCTGTGGCAGAAAGTCAGCGGGTAGACCAAGTGTCCACCATGGTGGTAGTAGTGGGGGGGGGAGCATGGACTTAGTCTCTGGCAGTGAGTTGGATGGTACACCAGATATCTGCCATTGTGTGGTGGTAAGGGATGGAGGATGGACTTAGTCTCTGGTGGAGAATCAGCAGGTAGACCAAATGTCTGCTATGGTGGTTGTTGTGTTGGTGATGGGGAGCATAGATTTAGTCTCATGTTGAGTCGGCCTGGGGATGAGAGATCTGCTGTGGTTGTGGTGGTGGTGGTGGGGTGAGAATGTAATTAGTCTCTGGCAGTGAGTTGACCAGTATACCAGATGTCCAATATTGAGATGGTAGTGTGGGAGTAGCATGGACTTACTGGAAGTGAGTCAGCCAGTATACCAGATGTCACCCCTGGTGGTTGTGGTAGTGGGGGGAGCATGGACTTAAGTCTCTGGTGGTGAGTTGGCTGGGAGACCAGACGTCCATGGTGGTGGTGGTGGGAAGGGAGCACAGAATTAGGCCCTGGCAGTGAGTCAGCTGGTAAACCACATGTCAGCCATGCTGGTGGTGGTGGTGGAGGGCAAGCTCAGTCCTAGTCTCTGGTGATGAATCGGCCAGTAGACAAGATGTCCATTGTGGTGGTGGTGGTATGTGATGGAGCATAGATTTAGTCACCAGCAGTGAGTCAGCCCATAGACCAGATTCCCACCATGGTGGCTGGTGTTGTGGGGAGGAACACAGACAGTCTCTGATGGTGAGTTGGTTGGGAGACTAGATGTCTGCTGTGGTGGTGTTGCTAGTGGAGGGACAGAGTGTGGACTTAGTTTCTGGCATTGAGTCAGCCATTAGACCAGATGTTCACCATGGTGGCAGTGGGGTGGGTAGTGCAGAGTTAGCCTCTGGCCATGAGTTGGCCAGTATACCAGACGTCCACTGTGTGGTGGTGGTATGAGGTGGAGGAGGGTAGACTTAGTCCCTATGAGTCACCTGGTAGACCAGATATCTGCTGTGGTGTTCATGGTGGCGGGGGAGCATGGACTTAGTCTCTGGTGGTGAGTTGGCCAGGAGACCAGATGTCCACTGTGATGGTTTTGGTGGAGGTGGTGGGGTGGGAGCATAGACTAATTCTCTGGCAGTGAGTTTGCCAGTAGACCAAATGTCTGCCATGATGGTGGTGGTGTGGAGGGGGAACACAGACTTAATCACAGGTGGTGAATCAGCTGGTAGACCAGAGGTCCACCATGGCAGAGGTGGTGGTGATGGGGAGCACTGATATAGTCTCCAGCAGTAAGTCAACTGGTAGTCCAGATGTCTGACATGGTGGTGGTGTGAAGGGGAGTGTGGATTTATTCTCTAGCAGTGAGTGCACCAGTAGACCAGATATCTGTCATGGTGGTGGTGTTGGATGGGGTAAGCGTGGACTTATTCTCTGGCAGTGAGATGGCTGGGAGACCAGATGTCCCCCATGATAGTGGTGGTGGTGGAGGTGGGGAGCACAGAATTAAGCTCTGGCAGTGAATCAGCCAGTAGACCAGATGACTGCCATGATGGAAGTGGTGGGGAGGTGGGGAGCATGGACTTAGTCCCTGGTAATGAGTTGGCCAGTAGACCTGACATCTGCCATGATGCTGGTACTGGTAGGGGTGGTGATAGTGGACTTAGACTCTGGTGGTTAGTTGGCCTGTAGACCAGATGTCTGCCATGGTGGTTGTGTTGGGGTGGGAGCATGGACTTATTCTCTGGTGGTGAGTCAGATGGTACACCAGATGTCTGCCACCATGGTGATTGTAGGGGGAGCACAGACATCCTCTGATGCTGAATCAGCTGGTAGACCAGATGTCTGCCATAGTGGTGTAGATGGTCATGGTGTGGAACATAGATTTAGTATCTAGTGGTGAAATGGCTGGTAGTACAGATCCACCATGGTGGTGGTGGGGGGAGTGAGGACTTAGTCTCTGGTGGTGTGATCACTGGTAGATGAGATATCTGCCATTGTGGTGGTCGGGGGGAGTGCATACTTAGTCTCTCACAGTGAGTCAGCAGGTAGACCAGAAGTCCACTGTGGTGGTGGTGGTGGTGGTGGTGAGGGAGTGTAGACTTAGATACTGACAGTGAGTCAGCCAGTCCACCAGATGTCCACTGTAGTGGTGGTGGTGGTGGTGGGGAGCACAGATTTAGTGCCAGGTGGTGCATTGGCTGGTAGATAGGTTGTCCACCATGGTGATGGTGGTGGGAAGGGGAGAGTGAACTTAGTCTCTGACAGTGAGTCAGCTGGTAGAACAGATGTCTGCCTTGGTGATGTTGTTGGGTGGGGCAAGCATGGATATTCTCTGGTGGTGAGTTGGCCAGTATATAGGATGCCCACCATGGTGGTGGTGGTTGTGGAGGGAGCACAGACAGTCTCTGGCAATGAGTTGGCTTGTAGCCCAGATGTTCTCCATTGTGGTGGTGGTGGGGAGCATGGACTTACTCTGTGGCAATGAGTGGGCAGTTAGAGCAGATGCCCACCATGGTGGTGGTGGTGGTGGTGGTGGGAGAGTGCAGAATTAATATCGTGATGAGTTGGCCAATAGTCCAGATGTCTGCTGAGGTCATGGTGGTATTGGGGGGAGAGCACAGACTTAGTCTCTGGTGGTAAGTTGGCCGGTAATCCACATGTTCTCTGTGGTGGTGGTGTAGTGGGAACACAGAATTAGTATCCAGCAGTGTGTCATCTGGTAGACCAGATTCCCATGTGGTGTTTGTGGAGGTGGGAGAGTGCGTGGACTTAGTGTATGGCAGGTGAGCCATCCAGTAGACCAGAAGTCTACCATGTTGGTGGTGTTGGTGGGTGTGTAGTGTGGACTTAGTCTCTGCCAGTGAGTCAGCAAATAGACCAGATGTTCACTGTGGTGATGGTGGGGTCGAGAGCACAGAATTATTCTTTGGCCATGAGTCAGCTGGTAGACCAGTTGCCTGCCATGGTGGTGGTGGTTGGGGGTGGAAGAAGTTAGAATTAGTTACTGGCTGTGAGCCACCCAGTAGACCAGAGGTCTGCCATTGTGTTCATGGTGGGGGGGGATTGCGGACTTAGTCTCTGGTGGTGAGTTGTCCAGGAGACCAGATCTCCTCCATGGTGTTTGTGGTGGTGGTGCTGGGGTGGGAGCATGGACTAATTCACTGGCAGTGAGTTTGCCAGTAGACCACATGTGCAACGTGCTGGTGGTGGTGTGGAGGGTGAGCACAGACTTAGTCTCTGGAGGTGAGTCAGCCAGTAGACCAGAGATCCACGTGGTGGTTATGGTGGGGGGGTGGTAGCATGGAATTAGTCTCTGGCAGTGAGTCAGCCAGTAGACCAGATGTCTGCCATGGTGATGGTGGTGGTGGTTGTAGTGTGGGATTGTAGACATAGTCTCTGCTGTTGAGTCAGCCTGTATACAATATGTCCACTGTGGTGGTGGTGATGGGGATGGTGCATGGAT
>JAQZBX010098817.1:0-11536 GCA_029593785.1 Cabassous unicinctus
GTTCTTTTTATGTAGATTAAATGCATTGACTGCAGCTTGTACCGCTTAGATACGCAGCAGGGAGTCAAAAGCTTGGGTATCAGTCAACCACAGCCAGCAGCTGAACCAGGGGGCCAAATCTGTTATTGTGCCTTAGATGAGCCACTTAATCTAATCTAATGGGAGCAAACCCCCCTGGACAAATAAAAGGGCATGACAAGCAGCAACGGTAGCTGTAATGTTAAGGGAAAGCACCAAATATTTTTTGTGATAACATAATTAATGACTTCTCCAGCCTCCTGCTTGATCCTTAGAAATCCTGCCTTCCAGCTCACAGTTACTCGTCTCACGCTCCGTTGGAGAATCAGGATGAAAGAGTAACAGGAGGCAGCAGTCAGCCTCCTCACCCTCTCAGGAAGCCATGAGGCCTAGGCGCACCACGGTCCCAAAAATGTGGTCTCTCTCCCTGGGGCCCCGTACGCACCCTCGACAGAAAGAAAGCATCAGTGGGTCTTGATGAACTTGCCCTATTAACACAAACAAGAGGGCCACAAGGGGTAAGACAGGCAGACGTGAAACTCAGGATTCTGGGGCTCCCAGGAAAGGCACTATAGAGTTAGAGGATGAAATGAGATGAGGGTCTGGGGTGAGGATCCCAGAATAGTCCACCACAATACCAAAGACTGGAGTTAATCTTAAAGGACATGAACTCCAACCTCCCCTAATTCAAGAATCGGTTTTACAGAGTTCCTGTCATGTATGGATCCAGGGTTAATTTGATTATTTCCAGAAAACGGAAGGCCCTTGCTTCCCAAGGAAGCCCTTTCCAGAAGCAGCCCCTCTAGAATATAATCCCCCTGAGTCACCACACAAATAGTTCTTTAATTAAGTGCTTCTCACTGGGGATTTTGTTAAAATGCAGATTCTGATTCAATAGGTTTGGGTGGAGCCTGAGAATTGGCACACTTTGAGGAGAAAGGCTTGGGTTGTCTGGCCATGCCCTGAATCAAGTCTAAACTTGTTAGCTTGGATGAGCCTGGTGCAAAGAAAGCCAAGATTTCTAGATTTTATCCTCACATGGTCCATTCTCCTTCATTGTCACAGCCTTAACCCTGGTCAACCACCTTGCACATGGTCTGTGGCCACCTCTCCTAGAAAAGCAAATGCAGGTAGGACAATTTCCTGCATGATATGGACGTCCAATATCACCGGAACTTCTCTAAAGGATGGACCTGTAACCATTTTGCCAAACGTATTAGTTAGCTATTGCTGTGTAACGAATTGCCCCAAAACTTGGTGGCTTAAAACAATCAACATTTATCCTCTCCCAGGGGTTCTGTGTACCAAGAATGCAGGAGCAGTGTGGCCAGATGGTTCTGACTTGAGATCTCTCAGAAGATTACAGTCAAATGTCAGCCAAGGCTGCAGTTATCCAAAGGCTTGATGGCGGCTGGGCAATCTGCTTCCAAGACGGCTCGTTCACATGGCTTGCAAATTGTTGCCAACTGTGTGGGCTGGGAGACCTCAGAGCCTCCCCATGTGGGTCTCCTCACAGGGCTGCTTGAGTGTCCTTGCGGCATGATGACCAGCTTCTCCCAAAGTGAGGGATCTAAAAAACCAAGGCAGAAGCTGCAATGCCCTCTGTGACCTTGCCTTGGAAGCCACACAGTAACACCTCTGTCACATTCTTTTGGCCACACCGACCAGCCACGAATTCCATGTGGGAGGAGATTATACAACAAGGGTGTGAATACCAAAAGGCAAGGACCTTTAGGGGCCATCCTGGAGGCTGGTGACCATACTAAAGTAACCAAGATTCCAAAGTCCCTCTGTAAAACATGTTGACTGAGCTCCACGGCCCACCGAACGCTCACTTGAATACGCTGTGTGCTTCTGCTCCCACTGGCTGAGGTCTACACTTACCAAGAGCTGATTGTGTTAGCTTCCAAACCTGTTTATGACCATTGTTCCAGTTGTACTTGTTATTAAAATAATTTATATAACGTGTGGATTGATGAAATATGAATGCAAAAACAAGTTGTTTCTATGGACACTAAGTTGAAAAATTCTGGAAAGATTTAATAATAGCAGGTAGCTGAAAATGCTGCTGAATTATGCGTATGCCAAACAATTGTGAAAGATTGAAAAAAATCATTAAATATTAGGAGGATTATGCATCGAGCTTACTTCACAAGTGTCTTAAATTCTTGCTCCACTTTAAAGAAACTGGAACTGGAAGTAATAGTGCAGCTTAGGTATGGCTTGTACGAGAAAGAAAGCCTGCAACTCCCATCAGATTTATAGCCAAAGAAAACGACTTGGCTGTATATCAAAAGTTTCGTGAATGGATGTATTTTTACATCTCTTCAGTTAAATAAAAATGTTTGGAGGGGAGCGGATGTGGCTCAAGCGGTTGAGCGCCTGCTTCCCACATGGGAGGTCCCAGGTTCGGTCCCTAGTGCCTCCTTAAAAAAAAACAACAACAACAAGCAAAACAAACAAACAAAAACAACTCGGGGGAGCCGATGTGGCTCAGTGGTTGAGCACCGGCTTCCTACATATGCGGTCCGGGGTTCAATCTCTGGCCCCCAGTACCTCAAAAAAAAATGTTTGGAGTTTCCGTGTACCATTTTTTAATGATTCTCTGCTTTACTTATTTTCTTTCAATTAACCACCCAAATTCTGGTTCAGATGGATGGATAAGAAAACATCCATTATAAACAGGAAATTGCTCCTGGAACTGGCACTTTTGTTTAGAAATAGAAGGAAGGAAGGCGAGAGATAGAGAAGGAGCAGGGGCTCAGCCCTCTGGCTCTAGAAAGTCCTGCGACTGGAAGCCAACCTCATCCTCATCTTCTTGCTACCAACAAGGTAGGGCGGCAGCTGGCCTGTTCCGTACAGGCCTTGGGCTTCACGTTGTCTTTTGGTGGCTGCTTTTCCCTTTCAAGGCAGTCCTTGCCGTTTATTTTAACCTGATTTCACTGGCACACAATGATTGAGGTGCAATGCAGCTTGGTAGCCACCAAAAATTCACGCTCCCCATGCCACGAAGTGGAGTTGCTGCTAGGAGATGATTTCCCAGACGAGGGCATCCTCCCCCCTGCTCCATTTCCACCCACATGTGGCCCTGTAACCAACTGTGGAAGTGATGTGTAGCACTTCCACCCTGAGGTGTTTAAGGAAGCAGATGGGGCCATCCTCATGCTCTCTCTCCTGCTGGGGGACGTACAGGTCTCTACGTTCTGAGGGGCCATAGAGCTACCAGGCGGAAGAAGTCTGAATCCCTGAATCAGCAGCTGCAGAACATCACTCACCTCCCACCAGAAACACTCACGAGGGACCGTTAGGTCTCAAGACACTTCAATTTGGGCAGATGTTTTATAGCAGCTTAGGTTCTATTACTTTAACTAATATAGAGGCTGCTCACCTGGATACTTGCCCTGCTTCATTATTCTGCCCCTCTTCCTCCTCCCACCCCAGCCTCTTCTGTTTCACTGGGGCTATTCTTTGGTGAGATACGGATTCTGAAACTGAAGCCTCTGTATGACTGATTGTATGCAAAATGTCATCTATCGGTGCATCCTTCTGGGAAGAGAGTCTGCTGCTTTTGTGGGCTTCTCACGGGGACCTGGAAGTCTCCAAGTTGTTATGAAGAGCTGCAGCTCTAAGAGACTCTCCTTCCTCTTTATTCTTAATTGCATCCATGTCTTTAAATCACCCTGTGATTTAGAGATCCGAATATCCATGGGTAATCCATAGATGCCGGTAAAAGTGAAAGCAAAATAAACAGCTCTAGTTGGATTGGGAAGGCAAAGGTAGAGGCACATTGCGGGCAGAATAGAATTGAAGACCAAGGCAGATGAATTAGAGCCACCTCTGTGATTGATTAAGTAGCTGGCCATCTCCTATTGCAGCAAGTACAGCCCCAAAGGCTCTCCTAGTGACCTCAAAGAATTACCATGTTCCTTTCTAACACCTGATTTACGGCCTAGGACTAAGGCGATCCTGTTTTTGTACATTCTGAGAAGTATGCCTTCTCTAGCTCAACTCGTATTTCCCGAGAAGTTTGTTTACTTCCAGCAAAACTACCCTAATGCTAGGGCAGCAAAAAAAGAATTGGTCTGCAGGATCTTGCAAGGATGGGGCTGGAAATGTGAGACCAGGTCACCTATTGGGTAGAACGAAGGGTCTCCAGACAGTTCATTATTCACATGAAGGTGTCTAACCGCCTCTTCAGAGCCCAGGAATGACCTGAAGTCTAAGCCAATGGTTGACATAGACCTTTCCGTTTTACCCAGTGTCTTTTAATAGAGCAGATACGGATATATCACCTACATCTTGAAGGACTGTGGAGGGCCGTGGACCCACCTCATGAAGTCTCTCCCCACTCCTAAAAAGGGAAATCACAGACACCTGTTAAGCGGCCATCTCCCAGACCTCCCCTCCTCCTACCTCCTTCTCCGCGGAAGGCAGGAACACACCCTAAGTGGCCCTCCTCTGGCCTTCCCCTACCCCCACCTCCTTTTCCATCGTGGGCCATTCCACAACTGGGAGGAGATGTTAAGTCTAATGAAAAGGCCCGGCCAAACCTTCAACCTGGAAATGAGGAACAAGCAGCCCCAGAGGCTTCTCAGAATAGGAATTCTCAGTGGCAAGGCCTCCTCCCCCCAAGATGGATAAAACCCACATTCAAACAGTATAGACGAGTGTCTCTTTTCCAGTGCGAAGCGGGGCATGCAGAGCTGCCCATGGACCCAGAGCAGTGTTCAGCCACCCTGGAAGACTGCCCGTGATGGGACTTCTTCTGCTCTTTTGGACTCTTTGTGCTGTGTAAGTGCCAAGGAGACTATTCGCCCTTTCTGGCCTCTTTATTCTCTTCAAGGAATAAAGGGATCATTGGCTGAAAATTTCCGTTCTGCACCATTGTAGCGACACGCTCCACAACCCCACCCCAAGAAGCAAGCATGCTCATTTTGTCTAGATAGGTGCTAGATATGTTCATCCACATAAGATAAGGGGGTGGGTGTCACTCTTTTAGGTCAAAGTTAAAGAACCCCTGGACCAACCTTTACCTGAAGGCTGACTTTCACTGTCTAAGCTTAGCTCATGTGGTCTTGTAGCAGATCCACCCCTCTCTTCCTCCAAGATGGTAGGGATATGAGCAGCTCCTAAGGCATTCAGTTTCTTTTCTGTCACCAAGACAATGCTAAGTTTAGCTCGCCTAAGAGTCACATGGCAAAAAGAAATTTACCTTCTGAAAAATGTGTGCTTTTGTAGACTATGCCATGCATTCCTTCCAGTAAGGCATTTCTGGGTCTTCCTTTTCCCCAGGTGTTTCTGAGGTGTGGCTCTGTCTAAGGTATAATGGGTGGGAAGATCTGCTAGGTACACATGACCCATCTTGTCCTGCTCTAGCACTGCAGAGAGGAGATTTCTCCCCAGCTGATAGATAGCCTGAGAATCTCTCTTGCTTTCATCTACTCTTTTAGATCATGGAACCTCAGATACTCAGGTTTCCTTCAGAGTTTGTTAGAGGGAAGACTGCTTTTTAACGCTCAGAGCTTTAAAGCCATGATTTGATACTGAAGTCACTGTGGGGGGGGGCCTAGGACACTCCCAGCTGCCCACCCCATTTGAAGTTTCCTCTGGTCTCTCCTTCCTCCTTTGAGCTCATCCCCTTTCCTCTTCACTTTCTGCCTCTCTCTTTCCTCTGTTTTGTTCCTTCCCCCCCACACCCCTGCTTATGCCCAACACCTTCTAAGACTGCATTTCTGGAAGTAGGTTTTGAAGAACACATTCCTCAGACTCCTCATTTGGGGTTCTTGTTGAAAATGCAAGAAAATGCATTGGCCCCACTTCAGACCCTACTGGATCAGCGTCTCAGGGGGTACAGCCCAAAACTCTCTGCCTGTTAAACACATGCCCCAAGTGCTTATAAGACTCACTGGTTTAACGACCACCACCCCACGATCTCTGAAGAGTGGCTGCTCTGGAAAGTTTTAGGTTGTACAGGTGAGAAGGGGACTGGGTGACTCATCTGGTTGCATGGGCTAATGGTCACCTTGCCTCTCTCTGGTCTCTGTTTATTTAAGTGGCTTTGGAGGAAGGCTGATGGACGTTGTGGGGATACGAAAGCCTGTCCCCCAGCCAGGCCATGTAATAGTATTACCTGCCCGGCCACCACCCCCAGAGGCTAGAAAAGTTGCCAAAGCCCAAAGTGCTCTTCTTGTTTGTACTTTGAATATGACACAAAAATGATTTTTCAAAAACCCGGTATCCTGACACTTGCATCTCAATGCTCCATATGAGCACAGCAATGTATTTCTATTAAACTTCGGTGCTTATCAACCACTATCTCCCCTGAACCCCGGCATAGAAGAGCCTCCCTAGGGTGGACCGGGATGTCCTTCCCGTGGTTGTAAGCTTCCATAGCTTACTGTAGCCTCCCTGCTCTACATATCCAAGGCCGCTTGCTGCAAACATCTGCACCTCTCTAGGAGAATACATTTGGCTGGTGCTCAGGGCAAGCCGAAAGTGCTGGAGAGTTAAAGTTCCTGTAAGCAGTTGTCAAACAACGACAGATGGGGAGTTGGTAGACAAATACACCCCTGCCCCACCCTGCCCCAGCTTCCTCATTCCTCAGGTGGGATAAATCCAGAGCGTGTTCAGCACTAAACAGCAAAGTTCCCCGATGGGCTTGATCTCCAGTTGCCCACAGTGTTACCTTGCTAAATAACACATGCCGTTGTGGCTATCTTCCCTTCCCTTTTTATGTCGCCACTCCCCAGTCAGTGTTTCCTGGGACCACATTCCAAATAAACTACAAGCATTTGAATCCTTGCCCCTGGATCTGTTTCTAGGGGAACCCAAACCAAGACAGCCCCCCAGGAATTCACAGGCAGAAAGGTGAGATAACATCTGTGAATGGGGCCCATGAACTGTAGAGGGCAACAGTGGAAGGCAGCAAGCATCTACAACTCTAGCACTTTGGTATGAAGATCAAAATCATCTGGCTGAATTCTGCGCCCTTGTCTCTGACCTCTGTACAAAGTCTGTGGATGCCAGGGAAACTTGAAGTCCTGTTGCCATTGCTCATCCTAAATAGTGAGTCTTTTGCTACCTAGAATGACCAGGGCAGAGCACCGTGGTCTTAACTTTTGCCTTGTCGCAGACTGCTGCCTCTGTGATCTATATCAGGAGGTCAAGGTCCAAGTACAATGTGGGGTCTCACCAAGTTGCTGATTCACATTCACCGGGAGCCCCCAGAAGACAGAACATTCCACATTGCTTCATTCCTTTAAGAAATGTTTATGGAGCAATTACTGCTAGTCGGGGGCTGGGGGATACAGGAGGAGTATGTGTGAGTCAAGTCTGGCCGGGCTGTTGATAGATGGAACCCGGCTAGCCTCTGTCCTCAGGGTCCTTGCCACACTGAAGCGCCCATCTGCCCCTGCCTGGGTAAAGCCAGAGCTTGCTAAATAGCTTCCCTCCATTGAATTCAGCCCCCTCTGCTTCACCCTCTACCCCGGGAGCAGAATTAAACTCCCGAAATACAAAAGCGACACATCACTCCCCTGCTCAACAACATTCAGTAGCTCCACTTTGCCTGTTGAATAAAGACTGAGCACCAGGTTATGTTATACAGCCAAGGGATCTCAGGTCTGGCCCCAAATCATTTTTCCTGCTACCTATTTCCCTTCCCACCTGGGGGGTTGTAACCAAACCCCCAAACACTCTCAGACTGCTGTGTCTCTTTGCACATGCTGTTCCATAGCCTGGATTTCATTGACCACTTTAGCCAACTTCTACCCATCATGGGACACCCAGTTCCATTGTCACCTCTTCTGTAAAGTCTTCTTGCCTCTACCTCCAATAGCACCAGCAGCAGCATCCTCTGCACCCCTTACTGTCCTCACACACGTCGCAAGTACGATATTGATCAGATTATGTTGTCATTGTTTTGGAGTCTGGCAACTCCCAGAAGACGTTGCTCTCCTAGACAGCAGGGACGTTGGCATTTTGTTCATCTTTGTACCCTCCTTGTGAGCTTAAGCTAAAGTCTGGCACACTGTACATTTGCAAGGAATGCTTGTGAATGACTGCAGGGCCTAAGAAAGCCACAAGGAGATTTACCATTTTCTCTCCGGTAATTTGTGCCACTCCCCGCATTAGCTTGGTTCCCTGCTCCTGGAACGTTAGCTTTGGGCTGTCCTCTACAGTTTCCTTCTTTTTTCTGACCCCCAACAGTTCTTCCCCTTGCTTTATAGCTGAGCTCCAGAGGTCGCTCCAGGATCCAAGGCCACTGGGGTGCTCCGGGCTGCCAGGAGCCAGGACTGAGCAGGTGGGCATTTATAACCCCAGGGGTGCCCTTGTGCTGCTCCCGTGGGCCTCCACTGGCACGAGGAGGCAGGCAGCTGATGATGTCATGGCCTCTATAGACCTCCACGGGGATCCCCCAAGCTCTAGTGGTCGACAAGGAGAACTGAGAGGGTGAAGGAATCAGATTGTCATGCATCATGCCCAGAGGAGTTGAAATGTCATTCACAGCGGGGAAAGGGTCTCAAAAGGAGCAAGCCAAGAGTCGTCTATCAGCATCCCGGGAAAAGAGGTAAGGCTGCGGCAACATCACAGGTGCTCTGGTGAAGCCAGCAGCCAGAGCTGGTGGCAGTGCTGGCCTGGACCACCTTTGACCACCCTCAAACTGGAAAAAAGAAGCCAAACCTCCTCTTTCAGCTCAAAGTCCACCCCACACCTTTCTTCACTTCTGCAAGGTACAGACCAGAACATTTAATGATAGGCTGTGTAAGCGCTTACCACGGACCAGGCGTGATGCTATGTGCTTTCTGTGTATCATCTCAATGAACAACCATAAGCAACCCTGGTTGGTGAGTATTACAATTATCCCCATTTCACAGGTGAGAAAGTCGGGGCTCAGTGGGGCTAGGTGACTTGGCCACTTTCACACAGCTAGCGAGTGGCAGAACTGGGATTCTTCCCAGGCCCATCAGCGTCCATGATGCGTGTTTTTCACCTCCTCACGATGCCTCCTGTACAATGCCTTGCCTGATGTTCAGGGTCAAGGGGCAGCACAGGCTAGAAATGAAGCAGGGCTCCCGGCTCCTGCGTCCTGGCCACTGACCAGCTGTGTGGTCCTGGATAAAGTCATCCGATCTTTCTGCACATCACTAATTTCCTCAATAGGTGCGTGTGGGCATTGGGCCAGATGACCTGTAAGTCTCCCTTAGATCTACATGCTATTACTCTATGGTGGAATCATATTTTCCTCAACGCATGCCTATCACAAGTGGGTAGCTGTGCTCTTAGAGAAGACCAAGGGGTGGGAAGTGAAACTGGGTTTAAGCAGGTGGCATATCCCTGAAGCAGGGTGGAAGGAAGGGCTTTAGTTGTTAGTCTTAGGCTGTTGCATTGATCAAGCTTCTTGGCCCGATTTTGGGTCCTTTTGACACATCCTGGTTCTCAAATGGGAAACCCTTTGGGTTGGGCCTACCCATGTCAGACTGTGAATGTCCTGAGGATAGCAATTCTCTTTAAATTGCCTTAACACCCAGCCAGTGTCACAAAAGAGCAAGTGATGAACCCCTTTGGGGATGATGATGCCTTAGTGACTGTGTTTGTAGGGTTAATTGCAATGCTAAAGATCGCTAGAAAGAGTTCCGATTTCTACTGCTGCATAAAAATCCACCCCACATGTGGTGGCATAAAGTAACACTCTCTTATACCCGTGCATGAACTCTGCAGGTCAGACATCCAAACAGGGCACAGTGGGGATGGCTTGCCTCTGCCCCCCATGGTTTGAGAGCTAAATTGGGAAGACTCAATGGTTGGAGATGACTGAAAGGCTAGGGGCTGGAATCGCCTGGAGGAGTCTCCACTCACACGCCTGGCAGTTGATGCCAGCTGTTGACTGGGATGTCAGCTGGATCTGCAGACCAGAACACCTACATATGGCCATTTTAAGTGCTGTCTGGGCTTCCTCACACTATGGAGGCCTCAGGGTAGTCAGACTTCTTTCATGGCAGTTCAGAACTCCAAGTGTGAGTGTTCCAGAAACAGGGCAGAAGCCGTATTGCCTCTTATGACTTAATCTCGTAATTTACTTCCGCTTTATTCTATTGGTTACTAATGAGTCATTAAGGCCAGATAAGATTCCAGGGCAGTGGACATGGCCCTCTACCTCTAGATGGGAGGAATGTCAAAACTGGAGCTGCATTTCCATTCTTCTTTAGGGCAGGGACTGTGTCCTGGCTATCTCTGAATCCCTACCACCTCATGATGCCCAACGACGGTTAGTAGATCAAGCAATGAATCAATGCAGGAATGAGTGAAAACGCAGCTCACTGAAGAGTGTCTTTTTGAGGAGTATAGTCATTTAGTCTTCTTCCCCTATTGTTTGTTTCATTACATTTGCTTTTGTAGTTCAACAATAAGTCACAGTTTGTGGATGACCGGCAGTGTGGAAAAAAAGGTCACTAACATTCCAATAATTTTGCTTTTAAGGAACAGTCTATAGTCACAAACTCTTCCTCAACCCAATACGGTCTCCTATTTGGGGGTTTCATCCATGGTTTCCCACAGGATGGTTTAGAAATCGGGCTCTACCAGAACAGATTATACATTTCCTGGTGAGGTCTGCGCCCACAACCTGGACTTCCCAACCTGCCTGCCCAGTTCTTCTCTGTCTGTATTCCCCTGTTTGACTTCTAGGCTTTCCCTCCTTTTCCCCTCCCCTTGCCTCTTCTCCTGCCCCCTCTTGTTTCTCCTGTCCCTTGCTTCTGCCACCACCTCGGCTTCTCCCCTTGCCCCAGGCCTGATTCCCCTTCTGCCCCTCTTCCTGAGGCTCCTCCTTCAGTTCATCCCTCACCCTCTGCCCCTCCCCCAATGCCACCACCTCTAGCTTGGGGGTAGGAGTGTCTCAAGGATGTTCAGAGAAGTCAAGGAACTGGGATGCCAACCCCCCCCCAGCAGGAGACTGTGCAGGTTTGGATTGGGGCCATCAGCCCCTAGCATTCTCCCCCTCGCTGGTCTGGTATAAGGCATTCATCACTTCCATGGGCACAGAGTTATGATGCCACGTGAAAGGCTCATCGCTCCTTTGGCTGCAAACTAGCATGCAAAGTCCAATGTTACAGAGACACTACAGAAAATAATTCTTTCAGGAGAAAAACCATGACAATGGGAAATTGCCATTCCCAAGTTAGCATTTGAAAAACACTAGTCACAAAAACATATGCCAGCAGAGACCTCAGAGAGCATCTTGCCCCGCCCCTCACTTAACAGAAAGGGAGCTGAGGTCCAAAGAGGAAGTACTCCAACAATGAGCATTTGCTGGGTGCCACTTTATGACTTTATTCCAATTGCGCAATAACCAGATAAGCTGGAATTATTAACCCCATTTCCAAATTGAAGACACAGAAGCTCAGAGAGGGCCAGTAACTTCTGCAAGTTCACACAGCTAGAAAATGGCAGAGTAGAGATTTGAAACCCTTAGTTAGAATGAGTCCAAAGCCTTTGTTCTTTTTTTTTTTATGTTTATTTT
>JAQZBX010098818.1:0-11536 GCA_029593785.1 Cabassous unicinctus
TTTAAAAAAAAAAAAAAGAAACTGCCACTGAACAAATAGGGGACAACTTGACTATCAAAAAGATAAATGACTATAAATGATAGCACATTGAATAAATACAAATCTAGGAATCCATGCAAAGAGAAAGGAGAGGAATGTCCTTCTTTACAGAAGAATATCAACTAAAAAAATAGAAGAAATAATGGAATTAGATAACCACTGTTTTGCAACCCTTTCATAACCAATTTAGATAAAGATCATAAATGGGTGATAAAAATCATTAAATGAAAGATTATTGGCTATAACAGAATATTTGCCCAGACCCAATATAACACCCTGAAATATATATATGAATCAAAGTGAAAACCATTCTATCACAAAAAAGAAAGTTGGCAATTGCCATCTAAACCAAGGGATTAGACTCAGTGTTGGGGACTGAACCATGAACTCCACAAAAGACATGTTAATCTGTGTTCCCGTAGGTGTGAACCCATCTGTAAATAAAAAAAGTTGGACATTTTTATGGCCTTGGAATTGTAAACTTTTACCTCAAATAAACCCCCTTTTAAAAGCCAACAGATTTCTGGTACTTTGTATTGGCACCTGTTTGCCAGACTAAAACATGAATAAATGGTGTTAATAATAGGGGGTGTATGGAAAAAATATACTAAATGTAAGCTATGGACCATAGTTAGTGTTAATAGTCTGATGATGTTCTTTCATAATCTGTAACAAATGTTCCACAACAGTGTAAGTTGTTGATGGAGGAGTGATGTATAGGAATTCTGCATAATACGCATGATTGTTTTATAAGCTCATATCTTCTCTAATAAAAATGTATATATTAAAAAGAAAGAGAGAGAGAGAGATAACGAAATGCACTGCATGAATCTTGATTGAATCCTGGTTTTGGGGAACAAAAACTATCCAGGATTTTCTTTTGGTAACTGAGGAAAACAGAATATGGACTAAATATTAGATAATTTTTATGGCATATTGTTAATATTTTATTGTTAATATTTTTACATACTGTTATGGGTTGAATTGTGTCCCCACAGTGATATGTTGAAGTCCTAACCTCCAATACCTCAGAATGTGACCTTATTTGGAAATAGGGTTATTGCAGATGTTATTAAGTAAGATGAAGTCACATGGGAGTAGGGTGGGCCCTTAATTCAATGACTGGTATCCTTATAGGAAAAGAGACAGAGACAGGAAAGAAGGCCATGTAAAGACAGAGACTAGAGTTATGCAGCTAAAGCCATATACATCAAGAATTGCTTGCCACCACCACAAGCTAGGAGGAAGCAAGGAAGGATGCTTCCCTAGAGCCATCGAAGAGAGCATGGCCCTGCCAAAACCTTGATTTCAGACTTCTAGCCTCCAGAAGTGTGAGAGAATATATTTGCTGTTTTATGCCACTCAGTTTGTGATAATTTGTTAGAGCAGCCACAGGAAATTAAAACACACATAATAATCATATTTTGCTTATATAGAAGACTGTTCTTATTTTTAGAAGTGCCATTTTTAATAAGTGTCATGTTGTCTGCAACTTACTTTGAAATGGTTCAACAACACTCAACCAGTTTAACATTTAACCATTCAGAGAGGTGTGACCCAGTTTAGGACATATATGGTTATGGTTAAAAAATAAGAACTCATGTGACTAAATCACTGATTTCTCAACTCGGGTTCCTCATCTAAACCATATTTTTTCAATTTTCCCAAGGATGGTACAAAACTAGCATTATTCTAGACATACAAAAATAAGTCATCACATACAATTGATATTTTAGGACATTAAGGCTTAATTCTTTCTCAGAACCCCAGTTTTAAAAAGCCGTAAAATGAAGATTATCGTCCTACTTGAATAAATTCATCAGATTGAGAAATGACTGACAACTGCTTATAGAATGGTTGTTTCTGCATAGTATATACCTGAACGAAGACCTATTAGAAAAGTTCTAAAGAAAAAAAGCCTTATGTACTAGTTTTGGTTTCCTCATTCCTTCTAGAAAAAGTTATTTGATAATTTGATCACTTCTGTGTCTGCCTATTCTTAAATATCTTCCCTAAAACTGGTTATTTCAATTAATATTTTCTTACCACCCCTTTAAATACTCCACTGTCAGACAACCTTCCTAAAACACCCATTTTATCAAGCCTCTTCCTTACTTAAAATAAAATATAATAAATAACTGATAGGTAGGTAAACAAGCAAACAAATAAATGAATGTAAAAAACCTATACTAGCTCACTACTGCAGGTTGGGGTAGTAGAAAGTATATGGGCTTTTTTTTTTAAGGCAGTAGGGGTGGGGGTGGGGCAGACACACAGGATTTTAAGCCCTCTGGGTTCAAGCCCTAGCCACTTAGTCACTGTGCCTTGAAAAAGTTATCTAATGTGTATAGGTCCCAGTTTCCTAACTTTTAATAAAGAGATTTATACCTGTATTAGTAAGCCAAAGGAGTGCTGATGCAAAATACCAGAAATCTGTTGTCTTTTATAAAGGGTATTTATTTGGGGTAGAAGCTTACAGTCACAAGGCCATAAAGAGTAAGTTACTAAAAAATATTTAAAAAATTAAAAAAAAAAACACAGAAAAAAACAAAGAGTAAGTTACTTCCCTCAAAAAGGTCTGTTGCCATATGTTGGAGCAAGATGGCTGCCAGTCTCTGCAACAGTTCAGCCTTCCTTTTCCTCCTAAGCCTCTGTGGTCCCAGCTTCTCCTGATCTCAGCTGTAGGTTAGCATAAGGCTCATCTCTCTCCCCAGGGCTCATTTCTTTCCAGGTTTTTTCAGCTGTTCAGGGCTCTGGTCTCTTCAGCTGCAAACTATCAGGCAAACGCCTCAGCTGTCTGCCCAGGGCTCCAGTGGCCAAAACTAAACTCTCCGTGTTCTCCTTCTCTGTGTATTTACTTTCCTGTCTTTGACCAAGCATCTGTTTATATAAGCCACAAAGGGACAGGGGGTGCAGGGACTCAAACTGAGTCACCCTAATGACGTGATCAAATAAAAACCCTAATCTTGATTTAATAAAGTAAAAGTGAAACCTCTGAATCTAATACAATCTAATATGCCTGGAAGAACAGACTAATTTACAAACACAATTCAATATCTATTTTTGGAATTCATAAACAATACCAACCTGCCACAATACCTTTCTCAGTTTTTAATGAGGTATTGTGGATGCCTTAGCATCAAAACTAGCACAAAGAAGGCTCTCAGTTCTCATCAAGCATTGATTGATGAATTCTCAGTTCTCATCAAGAGAATTCTCATCAAGCATTCTAAGCTTTAAGGAATCTTGCTTCATTCTTCCTTTTCATCTTGGCTTAAGCTTCAGCCCCAACCAGAGACATCTCTTCACTGCTCTTGAATAATTCATATTCATATTCCACCCTAAGCTTTTAATGGAATTCTTTCTTGGAATTCTGCTTTCCTCCTATTCACCTAACCAAATCCTACCCATCTTTCATGATCTAGAAGATCCAGACCCAATTCTTCATTAGATCTTCCTCAATTCTACCATTACACACTGATTTAATTCTTCTTTGAAAGTCTAGATTTATTGTCTATATTAAGTTTTTAACATTTTAATATAAAATGTTTGAGAATGTAGACTTGTGTGCTTCTTAATAAATATCTATTTATTTAAATAGTTCACCAATAGATTTAAATAACTCTGACCACAATGTAAAAAGAGAATTTTACACATTTCTACCTTAGAGACTATCAAAAAAAACAAGCTAAGGAACAGACTTCTGTGTCTCTAGAGACAAAATATTTAACTACTGAATATACATATATTCTCATATTTTGACAAATTCTTTGAATTTGGATGCCATAGCACAGTACTTAATGTGTTCTGAAAGTAGTAAATAGTCAATAAATACTTGATTGAATAATCAAATGGCATACTTTATAACCCTTCAAAGAACAGAAATACTCTTATTAATCTTCATATCATTTTCCTGTAATAAGGCAAGTACTATAACTCTCCAGTTATATTTGACCAGTGATCTTAGGTTGCATCTACACATACAAAATGAAGTTGTAAACAAAAGAAATAATAGAGAATATTCAAGATGAAACAAATTTACCAGTCATAAATTCAATAATAAGGCTAACATGTTTTTATAAGAATGATGAAGGAATATAAATGCGTGTGTTATATGTGTGTTTATAGCAACAAGGCTATTTTCATCATTAAAGATATTCAGTAAAGAAACTGAAAATCATACACCTTTTCAGTTAAGAGTCTCATGTATTTTTTCCCATCTTTGCTAAATAAATTAAAAAAGGAGCAGTCTTATTTAACATTTTTATAAATCAGCAATTCAACAAAAGTCATACTATAGAATCAAGAAAATGACCAATTCACTACCCATTGTAAATATTTAAAGAACATTAAATGGGCAGATATAGCTCCCAGTATAATATTCCAAATAACTGGTAGAGGTGACATAATATTGGGTGTTTAAAGCCACTCTTGACTTAAACCAATGCTTCTAAAACTTTTCCACTGGAACATCCCCGCTTGGCAAAGGCTGAAGAAAAAGAACATATATCCCCAGGAGCAGGACAGCGTAAGTCTAAACTATGCTATAATTCTAAATTTCTTGTGCTTTATCTTAAACAATTCAACACCCTAAGACACACCCTATTTATACTATGGCTTTGCATATCTCCTGACACATAATCATGTACTCCCCATGATACATGTGACCCCAATTTGAGAAGCACTGACTTAAACCAAGGTATTTGTATCTGAAAATATTTTTCTAGACTATGATACTAGAATAATTTCATTTGATGTCTAGGATACATAATAATGAAAATTATTTAACATATGTTAAATACTAAGTATGGAAGATAGTATATTAGGTCTATAAATACATAGACCTAATATCTCAATTTTCAAAATGTAAATATTATCATGCCTAATGTACAGATGAAGGAGCAAAGTCACATAAATTAAATAGCTATCCAAAACAAAAGAGCTAATAAATATTGACCACTTTGTACGCAGGCCTCTATTATATCCTGACTGCATCAATATTTTGTTTTTACAGAAATCCCTTCCTCTGACCTTTGCTTTACCTCATTTTTCAAGAATTAACAGAGATGCGCTGTGACCAGCACCAAAGCTACTCATATCTAAAGAAGCATTTCACTAGTGCCAGACCTTTAAGACTGATCAACAATGAGTGATAAGTCCATTTAGATTAGATTAAAAGGAAATCGAAATCTAGGCACTAAATTATGCCAATTCTTAGTTCCAAGTAAGTCTTGGCACTGTAAATAAGATGAGAATTTTATGCACAAACCTGAAACCTTGTCCAAAAGGCTAGCATAGTGATAGAACACAGGACCAGAAGTTACTTAGCAAACCCTAACTCTCATTTGCTTCTATCTTTAGCTAGTTACATGTCCTGGAGTAAGTCACTTTGCCTCTCTGGGACTTATGCTCACCATCTGAAGGGAATAGCAGAATATTAAGTTCCCATCTATTTATAAGGTTTTATATCTTTATAAATTTTGCTGCCCACTCATTTCCATTTCTAGACCTAAGTTCCCATTATTCTCAGCTAGTACCTCATTACTAGCACATCTCTAAGCAATTAGTTTATTTTTTAAATCTACTTTTCTATATATTCAATTACCAGTCTTGGGTCTTTCTTCTTAAAATAGTCCTTCAGTCCTTGCTTCTTTACCCATTTTCAATTTACAATCTGCAAGTACTGAACACAATAAAACTGCCCAATGAAAAATGCTTCTTTAATAGTAAGCTCACTCTGAGCTCTACTGTCAAAATGTTTAAGATCTCAGCTGTCATTTCAGTGTACTTATTTTTTAAAAGAGTTGGTGATTTAACATTTGTACTTAAGGTTAAATTATACCATGTTTTTAATTCAAATATTTAAATACATTAAAAGCCATAGGTAAATTATGCTACTAACCATCTTCCAGTTTGATCTGCAATCCGCTCTTCTAATTTCTGTAGCTCTGATGTGTAAGCCATTATACGAGCATTGCACACCATGAGATTCTTAACTGCATGCAAAACCTGGTCTTTTTGAGTGCTCAGAGAAAGGAGTTTCCATATTCCTTCTCGCATTCGAATTTCTAGGTCAATTTTTTCTTGAATGCTGCATTTCTAAACAAAAGGAAAAAAACTTATTTTAAAAAGATAGCAGAAACTCAAAATTATAACATTTCTTTTTTCCCCTAATAGATGGAAAATGTACTAGATATCATTAAAATCTTCTGACACATTGGGAAAGCAACAGTTTTAATATATGGTAGTATTAAAAATAGCACTATTTATAAAAGCTCTTTGCAAAATGTTTATTCCTTACTTTATTAGGAAATATTTACAATCTATTGGATGAAAGATAGAATAAAAACAAAGGTGAGAAACATTACATATTCTTACCATAACTAATTCCAATAATACAGCACATGTAGACATTCAACAAGAGGTATTATGGGATGGCAAGATGTGGTTGGTGACACTGTTAACCAAGGAAAAACTTTCTGAAAGAACAGATGCTATGTAAAGGAACCAAGGTTTAGCAGCAGAGAAAGAACAGGCTATTTTTCATAGTAAGCAGTGTATATACAATCTCACAGAGTAAAGCACTGTGCTTAAAAAATGTCAGAAGACTTGGGCTCTGAATACAGTTAATTTAGTTTTAAAAGTCACTATGAAACTACTAAAACACTTGAGTTCTGAAAGTGTTTTATTCCATACAATGTTCGTTAATGGCCCTGATTCTATATATAAGGTTTTTTTTTTGTTTTATTTTTAGGAGGTACTGGGGATTGAACCCAGGACCTCATACCATAGGAAGCAGCTGCTCAATCACTGAGCTACATCTGCTTCCCAATGAGAGTTGGTTTTTCCATTTGTTGGTTTTTAGGAGATACGGGGGATCAAACTCCGGACCGTGTACATGGGAAGCAGGTGCTCAACCACTTGAGCGACATCCGCTCCCCTATATATAAGTTTTTTATGTAACATTAACTGTCCTGACTTAATTCACAGTTTTAAACATTGTAAATCACTATACTACAAGCATGTAAAAATGCGTCTAGTGCATCTATTTCTAAAAGTACAGTGACCATCTTGGGCTTCTGGAGGAAAAATAAATAAGCATTATAATTTACTTAATTGAATCAAAACATAAATTTAAAAATGTGAAAAGAATAACAAGAGTTCCAGACAGTAAAAGGGCAATGTTTTCAAAAGGAAAAGAAGCTGAAATTAGGAGAGGTAATATCTGAAGACTAACCAAAAAAAGAGAGAAACTGCAGTAGAGGATTTAACGTGACGATCCAATCAATTGTACTGTTCACATGCAGAAAACAGATCTGTTTAATTACTTTCTGTAATTATAACATGTAATTACCACATAAAAGCCTTCTCTCGTACTCTTGTAACTCAAAACTGGTGTACTACATAAATGTCATTTGCTGGTTTTCCTTCTTTACACATGATTAAATTCAACAAATCCATTTCATCTTTTTATGTTTTGTCAGCTCCCAAAGTAAATTCTTCTTTAATGTAATTAGCAATTAATTATAAGAATTATCTATGTGACCCATATGTCTATAGAAATAAACTCTGGCTGTTTTGTTAGCAGTGAAGAGCACATAGAGAGCAACTTGAAGCTTTACCCCACAACTCAAATATAAACAAATGCCATCTGCTGCTACTAAATTTAAGTTTGCTTTTTAAATGCTGCAATGAGGCAGTCAGTTGAACTAGTACAGTGGTTCTCAAAGCTGACTGCCTATCAGAATCACCTGAGGCATAGAGAATGTGTCTCATTAACATACCAAGGCCTGTGACCTACCTCAAACCAATCAGGATCTCTGGGTGGTGCCTGGGTTTTTTTATTTTTGTTTGTTTGTTTGTTTTTAAGTTCCCATTGTGATTCAACTTGAAGCCAGAGTAGAGAACCACTGCTGGACTATTTGAAATTCCACAATCTTGAAAGCTGCAACAACCCAAAGGAACCAGCAGGTGGCTACAGCTACATTGAGGAATCAGTTTTAGCGTCTACAGTTTCTAATTATATATATGAAGATTGTGTCTTCTTCAACACTTATTTATGAAGACAGCATAAAACTATAGACTTGGGAAATAATGAAGAAAGCAAATGTAAAGTCAGGGTTTAAAAAAAATCTTATTTTTAATACTAAATTAATATTAAGGAAATGAGGTATATTTAGCAAATATTAGAATTCTACCCTTTAGAGCAGGGGTCATATTATGGCTTGCCTGCTGTCTGTTTTTGTAAATGAAGTTGTACTGGAACAAAGTCATGCCCCTTCGTATTATCTATGGCAGCTTTCAGGATAGAATGGTAGCAGTAACCTCAGAGACTGCCCTGCAAAGGTAAAAAATGTTAACATCTCCCCTGAGGTCCGACTCAGGCTAATGTGAGTAAAATGGACCTGGGAGAGCTGACAGAGAGAAAATCTGATAAGTGTATATATGGCTTTGAATGTATTCAGAGTGAAAAATAAAGGGCTGTTGGTTTCATGACTTTAAACTCTTGTTTTCTCCATGCAACTTCTTTAAGCACATACATATACTTCACATGCAGAAAAAAACCTCATTGGTCAATTCATACCAGCTCTAGTCAAGAAAGGCTTTATGGAGGAAATGGACTTGTCTTTAGTTAATAAGGGTGCAAAAGTTTTCTTGGATGGGAGATGATGTCCAGTGCTATCCAGGGAGAACAATATCATGTCTTGATAGCATCCATGTTGCATTCAATGGTGATGTTTATTGACTTTAAAGAGGAGAAGGGAGCCAAAATCATCACTGCTGTTCCTCAGCCAGAATGGTCTGGTCAGGTAAAGTCAAGAATGATTAGGACCAATGACAAAAGCATGTTTCCTTGTAGTCATCCCTCATAGGAGTGTATGAACTCAAGTCTACAGGAAGAGCAGAGAATGAGGGCAGAGTCATCCTCTTGCTATTTTTTCCTCTTCAATTTTCTGAAAAAGGGCTTGTTTGCAATCAAGTAAAACAAAATCCTATGCCATTGTTCTGACCTGGTAGGTACTTAAAAGTCATGCTGATAAAAATAAAAGGACAGGACTAAGGAAAGAATGAAATAGGGAGACACCTTAAAAGCAAAAATCTAGAATACATAGAAAACAGTCACTAGTTTTAAGAGCTAGAATGGCACAAAGAAAGTGAAAAGAAAATGGCCTTAATGTTGGAACTGACTAAAAGAAAATTGAAGTTGGGCTGTTGCAATAATCTAGATTATAATCTAGATTGCAATAGTCTAGATAGAAATTATCACCTACCTAATGGATGTCAATGTCGTTAAACCAGATTAGCTGAGAGACCAAGGTGAAGATGAAGAACAAAAAGAAAATTGCAAGGAGAGATTATATAATGTGAACTTATGTTTCTAAAAAAAAAAAAAAAAAAGAAAGAAAAAGATATTGTGTATATTTTAAGAATTGTTTATGTTCAAAAAAGTCTTGAAATTGTTAATAGTGGTCATTCTGGGGAATGGAAATGGAGAAATTATTCTTAAATCCATATGCTTCTGTATATGTTGATTTTTTTGCAGTGATATAATATTGCTTCTGGAATTTTATTTTTATTAAGACTTCAAACGCTCAAACATTTATTAAAAGGGGGGGAGTAGGGTGGTGGTGATGGGAAGGGTAGGTGACTGACATAACTGCTCAGGTGAATAGGACAGAGGATAATAACAAGAATAGTGACCTCTCAAGCACGTCCCAAGTGGTAGGTGCTATGCTAAGTGATATACAGAGCTTCTTAAATCCCAACAACTTTCTGGAAAAGGCATTATATCCATTTTACAGCTGAGGAAACTGAGGCTTAGAAAAAGATAAGTAACATAGTCAAGGTCACACACAAAAAAGTTGGATTTTACCTTAATCTGACTCCAAAACTACTCTTCTATGCTCCGAGGAATCACAGAGGACTCCAAGGTTTGAGTAGAGATGTTTGAATGTGTGAGCATCTCAAAATCATTGGTCTTATCCCAGTTAGGTGGCAGCTTCATTAATAACAAGGGAAGTATTACCAAATAAAATTTCAGTGTTGCCAAGCATAAAATTTTCTTACTGACCCTCAATATTCCTGTTAGGTTGAAACCTATTACTATTTTGCAATTCTCCAAGATGAAAACAAAAGGAGTTCTATAACTTAGCTACTTAGATTTCATACTTCTTAAGAAATTGTTAAGTACTGTACCTTCCCACATGTAAATAATCCAGCCCTTACGTATATTTAATATTTAAAATGCTTTTGTTTCATACAACTCAACGTCTTTCATGACCTTAATCTCTTGTCTCTATTGTACCTTCCCTCAATATTACTGCTGCACACTATACCAACATCTATAGAATATATGCATGATTCTCAAAAGATGTCCAGTTCTCTAGGAATCAAGATTTTAACAAGTAGGACAGCCAAAGAACACAACAGGATAAGAGAGAAAAGAACTGTACATCAAAATCTTTAAAACTTTTGAAAATGTTGGCAGGAAACGCATCCACTACTGATAAAAGTACTGAACTTTTTGTAATGATTCTTAATGGTTGTTTTGCTTTGTTTTTCCCACAGTATTGCAGACTACCAAACGATTTCTTACCTGCTGAGGAAATGCCTAACTTCTAAACTAAGATATTAGGTTGAACCATGTGAAATTGCTAAATTTCTACCACTTCTGACCTACAAAGACGGCGGTTTCATACAATTTAACCTACTTCAGAAGCAGGTTTTTTTTTAAAAAAGTGATTAATATGGAAGTGATGATCCATCTTAAAGACATCATTGTTTTCTTTTAAAATCCTAATGTTATGGTTAAGAGCGGAAAGTACACTAGCATGACATTTTAGTAATTCATTTTGCCAAATAAATAATGTGGTCCATGTTAAACAAAACGTTTCTAACACACATTTTTCATGGCTAAAAAGCAAACATCAAACTTCTAATTAAAAGTGTTCTCCCCCTTCCCTTCTAATTAAGTGTAAGAGAATCCACTATCAAACCTTCAGCTACCTGAAGTTCCCCCCACCAGTTTAAGTTGCGTGTAGACATCGCTCCAATAACTGAGCTTTCCATTAAATCCAATAATATACAAATTTTCCTCCACTGGCGTCGGATGGGCTGCTTGGAAATCCTGGGGCTCCCATTTCCCTTGCGTTACCCACACTTGGAAAAAGATGAGCTTCCAAGCTTTCGGGAGGGTGGCGGACAGGTGCGCCCGAAAACGCGCGGCGTGACTCCAGCCACTGCGTACCAAAGAAATCTGGAGAAGGGGATGCAGATTTCCAAGCTCCTTTAGAGCCCAAGAGTGCAGTCTCCGAGTCCGTCGCTTTGTTTCTGACCACGGCTGAATACGAGACCGCAAGTGCTGGGTGAGAGGGACGGGTAGCTTTCCCGACTGCGAGACAAAACGACTGCGTGAGGTGTTGAAGCCGGGACCCCTCCTCACTCACCTGCTGAGCGGGAAGCCCTGCCAGGCCGAGCTCGGGACCTCTCAGAGTCT
>JAQZBX010098819.1:0-11529 GCA_029593785.1 Cabassous unicinctus
GGGCAAGCAAAAAAAAAAAAATTGAAACCTTGAATAGAAAAATAACAGAGCTTATGGGAATGAAAGACACAAATAAGTGAGATGAAAAATACAATAAAGGCATACAACAACATATTTGAAATCATAGAAGAAAGAATCAGCCTTGTAGAGGACAGAACAGCTGAAATTGAAAAGAGAGAAGAACAGAGAAAGAAAAGAATGGGAAAAATTGAGCAGGGGCTCAGGGAGTTGAATGATAGCATGTAGTGAACCAACATATGTGTTATGGAGTTCCAGAAGGAGAAGTGAAGGGAAAAGGGGCAGAAAGAGTATTTGAGGAAATAATGGCAAAAAAATTTCCTAACTCTCATGAAAGACATGAATATATATGTTCAGGAAGCACAGAATAAATCCAAATAGATTTAGAATAAATCCAAATGGACCTACCCCAAGACACATAATATTCAGAATGCCAAACGCCAAAGATAAAGAGAAAATTCTGTAAGCAGCAAGGAAGAAGTGAAGCATCACATACAAAGAGACTTGTTCTATGACCTAACTTATGGTCTAACCTAGAGAATGATCCATGTGCTCTAGAGAAGAATGTGCAATATGCTGTTGTTGGTTGAAGCATTCTATTTATGTCTGTTAGGTCTAGTTGGTTTATAGTATTGTTCAAGTATTCTATTTTCTTGTTGATCTTCTCTAGATGCTAAATCCAATAAGATTTAGTACAGATTTCACTTCAGAAAACATGGAGGTGAAAAGGCAGTGGTACAATATACTTCAGGTACTGAAAGAGAAAAACTGCCAGCCAAGAATTCTTTATCCCGGGAAGTGGATGTGGCTCAAGTGATGGGGCTCCCATCTACCATATGGAGGTCCTGGGCTCGGTTTCCAGGGCCTCCTGGTGAAAACGAGCTGGCTCATGCGGCAAGCTGGCCCATACAGAGAGCTGACACAACAAGATGACCCAACAAAAAAGAGACACAGAGGAGAGACAGTGAGAGACACAGCAAACCAGGGAGCTGAGTTGGCTCAAGCAATTGAGTGCTTCTCTCCCACATCAGAAGGTCCCAGGATTGGTTCCTGGTGCCTCCTAAAGAGAAGACAAGAAGAGAAGACAAGCAGACACAGGAGAAACCACAGCCAACGGACACAGAGAGCAGACAGTGAGTGCAAGTGGTGGGCGGGGGCGGGGGCGATAAATAAATAAATACAAGAATTCTTTATCTGGAAAAACTGTCCTTCAAATGTGACAGTGAGTTTAAAATATTCACAGAGAAAAATAAACTAAGAGAGTTTTAAAATAAGAATCCAGCACTGCAGGAAACACTAAAGGGAGTTATGCAGCCAGAAAAGACAAGACGAGAGAGAGGTTTGGAGGAAAGTGTAGAATTGAAGATTATCAGAAAGGGTAACCAAAATGAAAAAAACTGACAAAAGTAAGATATGACACATGAAAGCCAAATAATAGGGAAGCGGGTGTGGCTCAGTGGATAGAGCCCCCGTTTACCATATGGGAGGCCCGGGTTCACGTCCCAAGGCCTCCTTGTGAGGGCACGCCGGCCTGAGCGGTGCGGTGGGCTGATGCAGCAAGACCTCACAGCAAGGGGGAGATAAGCAGACACAGAGAAGACACGCAGCAAATGGACACAGCAGCACAAACAGCAAGGAGAGGGGGGGATAAATAAAATAAATAAATCTTAAAAAAAAAAAAAATGTATAACAAAAAAAAAAAAAAGAAAAGAAAGCCAAATAATAAAATGGTTGATGTAAGTAATGCCTTTACAGTAATAATACTGAATCTTAATGGATTAAATTTCCCAATCAAAAGACATAGCCTGGGAAGCAGCTGTGGTTCAATTGGTTGGGTTCCTGTTTACCATATGGGGGCCCCTGGGTTCGATTCCCGGGGCCTCCTGGTGAAGGCAAGCCGGCCCACGCGGCACAGTGAGCTGACAGCCTGCACAGCGAGGTGAGCTGATGGCCCATGTGGCACGGTGAGCTGACAGCCCGTGTGGCATGGTGAGCTAGTGCAGCAAGATGACCCAACAAGCGGAGACAAGCAGACAGAGAAAAACGCAAAGCAAATGGACACAGTGAGCACAAGCCACAAGGGGGGGATAAATAAATAAATAAAAATAAATCTTAAAAAAAAAAAAGACATAGGCTGACAGAATAGTAAGACAACTTGAGCCATCCATATGCTGTCTGCAGGGAATTCACCTTAGACCCAAGGATGCGAACAGACTGAAAGTGAAAGGTTGGAAAAAAGATATTTCATGCAAACAATAACCAAAAGAGAGCAGGGGTAGCTATACTGGTGTCTGACAAAACAGACTTTAAATGCAATAAAGAAAGCCATATGTTAATAAAAGGGACAATCTACCAGGAAGGAGTAACAGTCATAAATATCCATGCACCTAACTAGGGTGCCCCCAAAATACATGGAGCAAACTCTGGCAAAACTGAAAGGAGAAATAGACATCTCTACAATAATAGTTGGAGACTTCAACATGCAACTCATATCAATAGCTAGAACAACTAGACAGAAGATCAACAAGAAAACAGAGACTTAAACAATATGATAAATGAGCTGGACCTGACAGAGAAATACAAAATATTGGCACCCCAAATCAGTAGGTTAAACATTCATCTCAAGTGCTCATGGATCTTTCTCAAGGATAGACCACATGTTAGGTCACAAAACAACTCTCAATAAATTGAAAGAGATTGAAATTATACAAAGCACCTTTTCTGATCATAATGGAATAAAGCTGGAAATCAATATTAGACAGGAAAGAGGAAAATTCATAAATATATGGAAGCTAAACAACACACTCCTAAGCAATCAGTGGGTCAAAGAAGAAATTGCAAGAGAAATTAGTAGTTATCTTGAGATGAATGAAAATGAGAACACAACTTTTCAAAACTTGTGGGATACAGTGAAGGCAGTACTGATAGGGAAATTTATAGCTCTAAATGCCTATATTTAAAAAGAAGAAAGAGCTACAATCAAAGACCTAACTGAATACCTGGAGAAACTAGAAAAAGAACAGCAACCAATCCAAAGCAAACAGAAAGAAAGTTATAACAAAGATTAGAGCAGAAATAAATAAAATTGAAAACAGACAATAGAGAAAATGAACAAAACTAAAAGCTGGTTCTTTAAGAAGATCAATAAAATTGAGAAACCTTTAGCTAGACTAATAAAGAAAAAAGAGAGAAGATGCAAATAAATAAAATCAGGAATGAAAGGGGAACATTACGACTGACCCCACAGAAATAAAAAGGATCACGAGAGGATATTATGAGAAACTGTATGCCAACAATCTAGACAACCTAGATGAAATGGACAAATTCCTAGAAATGCACAAACAACCTACCTAGACTATACAAGAAATACAGGAACTCAAACCAATCACATTTTTTAAAAAAGATTTATTTATTTATTTTTAAATTTTAAATTCCAAGTCCCGAAAATGCCCCCATATTACACCTCTTTTTCCCTCTCCCTGACTTCAGCACCTCCAGTGGCCACTGTCTCCACATCAATGATATAATTTCTTTCATTGCTACAATCCCAATAAGTCTATAGTAGAATACCAGTAAGTCCACTCTAGTCCATATTTTATTCCCCAATCCTGAGGATTCTGGGATCTTAAAGAATATTCTAACAGATATTAGTACAGCCACACCAGCTCTCTTTTGGTTACTATTTGCATGGAATATATATTTTTTCCCACTCTTTCACTTTCAACCTACTTGTGTCTTTGAATTTAAGATGAGTCTCTTATAAACAGCATACCATTGGGTCAGGCTTTTTTATCCATTCTGCCAATGTCTGCATTTTGACTAGAGTGATTAATTCATTTACATTTAAAGTCACTACTGAAAATGCAGTACTCTGTCCTACTATTTTGCTTTTTTGTTTTTGTACATCTTATACCTTTTTTTGTCTCTCAGTTCATACCTACTTTTGTATTTAGTTGATCTTTTATAAAGAACCATTTTGAGTCCTTTCTCATTTCCTTTTGGGTATATTTTTCAGATATTTTCTTTGTAGTTAAAATGAACCTTAAATTTAACATTCAAAATCTCTCTCTCTTTTTTTTCTCATTGTCTGCTCCTTGTCTGTTTGTTTCTTCTTTAGGAGGCACTGAAAACTGAACCCAGGACCTCTGATGCGGGAGGCGGGCACTCAACTGCTTGAGCCACATCTGCTCCCCTATAACAATCTCTTTTGATTTGATGCCATCTTAACCTCAATAGCATATACAAACTGTTCCTATATCTCCATCCTCCTACCTTTATATTGTATTTGTCACAAATTACATTTTTACACATTGTATTCCAAAACCATAGATTTATCATTACTTTTTATGTGTTTTCATTTTAGAACTTGTAAGAAGTAAAAAGTGAAGTTACAAATTCAAAAATACAATAGTACTGGTGTTTATAATTACCCATGACCTCTTTTTTTAACGCTGTTTCACTCTACTGCCTAGTGTCATTTCCTTTCGACCTGAATTCCCTTTAGCATTGCCTATAAGGCAGGACTAGCAGTGATGAACTCCCTCAGCTTTTGCTTATCTTGCAATGTCTTGATCTTTCCCTCATTTTTAAAAAACAGTTTCACTGGATATAAAATTCTTGGCTGGCGATTATTTCCTATCAGCACTTTAAATATGTCATCCTACTGCCTTCTTGCCTCCCTGGTTTCTGATGAGAAGTCAGAACTTAATCTTATTGAGGCTCCCTTGTACATGATGCATCATTTCTGTCTGGCAGCTTTCGGTATTTTGTCTTTGACATTTGAAAGTTTGATTTTAATGTGTGTGGGCATGTATCTCTTCAATTTTTTCCTGGTTGGGGTTTGTTGGGCTTCCAGATGTGTATAGCCATGTCTTTCATTAAATTTGGGAAGTTTTATGCCATTATTCCTTCTTCCCCTTTCTCTTTTTCTTCTTCTAGGACTCCCATAATGCTTATATTGGTATGCTTTGATGGTGTGCCACTGATCTCTTAGGCTCTGTTCTTTTTTTTTTTTTTTTTTTTTTTTTTTTTTTTTTTCATTATTTTTTCTTTCTGCTCCTCAGTCTGAGTCCTTTCAATTTTCTTACTTTCAAGTTCATCAATTCTTTCTTCTGCCAGTTCCAATCTGCTGATGAACCCCTCTAGGGAATTTTAAATTCCAATTATTGTGGTCTTCAACTCCAGTATTTCAGTTTTATTTCTTTTTTATAATTTCTATTTCTTTATAGAAATCTCATTTTGTTCATATACTGTTTTCCTGATATCCTTTAGTTTTTTATCCATGTTTTCCTTCAGCTCTTTGAACATATTTAAGACCATTTTTTAAAAGGGTTTGAATAAAATCTCAATTATGACAGAAAAAGTACACTGAAGGCACACAACAACAGATTTGAAGATAACTTATGGCCTATAGTTAACAGTAATATTGTAATATTTTTGCAGCGATGGCAAAGAAGATACTACACCAATATGAAGGGTCAACAATAGGGGGATATAAAAGGGTATGGGATTTTTGCTCTTGGAGCTATGAAAATGTTCTAAAATTGACTGAGGTGATGACAGCACAACACTGTGATGAAACTGAGAGCCACTGAATGCACACTTTGGATGGATTGTACAAGGCATAGGACTGTACAACACATTGAACTCCATGGTGGGTGATGGACTCTGGTCAACAGTACAAATATGTGAATGTTATCATATTAACTATAATATACAATACTAATCCATGGTGTTAATAATAGGGCAGTTTGTGGAAAAAATACACAAAATGTAAACTATGGGCCATAGTTAGCAGTAATATTTTGATGATTTTCTTTCATTGTTTGTAACAAATGTTCCACAACAATGCAAGGTGTTGGTGGTGGGGTGATGTATAGGAATCTTGTATGTTATGTATGATTGCTTTGAAAACTTACAACTTCTCTGATAAAAATACGTACATTAAAAGGGGCTTGTCTGTTATATTCAAATTCTTGTGTTCTTCACTGGTAGTTTCTGATGTTTTATCCTGTTCTTTTAGCTGGGCCATTTTTTCCTGTTTGTCTTGTAATCTTTTGTTGAGCACTGTATATTTTAATATTTTAATGTGTTAACTCTGGAATTTAGTCCCTGAGGAATCCGTCTCAAGTTTTTACCCAGTTAGTGATATAACAGACATTTCCTTGAATGGCAGGAGCTAAAAAAAAACAAACATGCAAAAACAGCTTTCATGATCTTTGCAGACTGGCTCTGTATTGGTTAGTGTTCTCCTTCAGAGCTTAACTCTCCTTCTAATGAATCTGAAGAATAACCCAAGGGAAAAGCATTTTCTGAGCATATGTCTTATCCTGGGTATGTGCTTGTGACTTTAGGAATTCCCCTATTACAGGGATCTAAATGTCCTCTCTTCTTCCTATGAAATAGTCTTCCTTGTCCTGTGCACTCTATTGTATGTCTTAAAGCTGCTAATCCTTTGTCCCAGGCTGCTGTAATTTGATTGTATCTTACAATGCAGAAGCAGCTGTCTTCAAGCTGCTTCTGCATGCAAGGCAAGTTCTGGGATAGAGAGCCAGAGACAAGTATCCCGGTTCAGTCCTTCAGACTACCACCAGCTAGGTCATCACAGACATATGTGCAAACCAGTATGCACATAGGGGTTACTCTGCTCTCTCTGGAACTGGTATCAGGGAACTGCACTGACATCACAGTTCAGCTCCACACCAGGCTGGGGAGGAAGTGGGACAGAGGTCTCTAAGGGCACCACAAGGTTTCCCTACCATTTAAAAGTTGCCTTTTTCTTGATTTGGTGACCATCCAGTTACTGCAACCCTTTAACAACAGGAATTTATTGTCTCACAGTTTTCATGGCTAGAAGTCAGTTCTACAGACTGACTGCATCTGAATTTCTTCTTTTTATAAGCTCTCTAGTCATATGGATTAAGACCTACTCTGATTCAATTTGGCCACATCTTAACTAATGATAACATCTTTAAAAGGTCCTATTTACAAATACCCAACAGTCACCTTGGTAGGGTAAATGTCAAAACACACAGAGATTATGGAAAGTAAATCAAACCCATGATATCAAAAAAGATATTGATTTATTAAATCTACAAGTTTAGACTTAAATTTGTAAGTAGTAGTTGAATGTGTAGGAAGATTACATCAGATTTTAGGTCTTGCTTATTAGGTATTGGAATTGTTTGTGTGAATAAGACATGAAGTATGTGACTGAATTTGAAATGTCTAAGGAGACTCAATTAAGTGAGTAAGCCATGTTTATACTTATATACAAAACCAACTAGTTTGTACCTATGAAATTTGCAAATTTATCTTAAACACACAAGACAAATTTATTTTAAGATATACAACTTTAATAACTAAGATATTATCTTAGCAAGATAATATCCATAGCAAGATTTCTAAGTGAAAACACAAGTTTCAGCAAAGAGTGGACCGTCCAATTACATTTCCATAAAATTCAAAATACAAATACAAAGATAGGCGCAGGAAACCAAACTCCTAACAGTGGCTACCTCCAAGGGAGGGCGGTGATTGTGTCCTTGCATATATGTGGGTGAGGTTGTGGGGGAGGAGGGTGTCTTTTATTTTTCACTTTTCTGTAACATTTTGAAAATTTTTTCACCATGAGCACATATTACTTCAGTAATCAGGAAAATGCAGTAAATATTATTTTAAACATCCCCAAAATAAACAACTATTGGAAGACGTGAACTGGTGTTTCTGAATTTCCAAACATGTTGGGGGTGAGCTTTAGACTGTTCTTTGGGTGGCAGGTTCCTTGTCCCCTTCTCTCAAGGTAAACAAAACAAACACCCAAAAACTAAGCAAAAACTTCTCCTTCCTCTTCTTTCTACACCATACACTCTCCCATCCAACAATTATCATGCACAAAATCCAGGATTATCTGATATACTTCACAGTTTCCTGGAAAACAAGACTCTCGCACTGAGAAGTTAAAGAAAGCCGTGGCTGAGAAGGGAAATTGGAGGACGAAGCTGGCGTTTAAGTTCTACAGGACAGCGAAAGAATTTCTAAGCCAGTAAACCTTGTATCTGTTCGGACAAGATCCTCCACGTGTGTAAAGCACGTCAAACACCCACAGACCCACACAGAGATAACAGCTGCCTGCTGTGTGGACAAACACGCACACAGGACACACGCCAGCCATCGGAATGTCAGGGCAACAGATCGCTGCGGGTCGTGCTTATTATAACAATGTATTTCTATGCCTTTCCAGAGATCTGGGAGACAATAGAAATTTGCAGAGCCTTGAGTCAGAAGGGGCCCCAAGAGACAGACTGAGAACCCTGAGAATGGAGCTGGAAAGTACCGAGTCCACCTGCTTGGTGTCCTCTCAGCCTGCGCGGGCAGCTGGCCGTGGGCCTGCAGGTGTTCCCTCACCGGTGCCTGGGGGGCATGCAGGGGCTCAAGCACCCACACCCGAGGAGCCACTCAGACCTAACAGACGCAGGTCCAAGGGACACTTGGACGCTGTGGCAGCCCTGAAATGGGCCTCTTTGCTGTCCTGATAATCGCTTCAGAAACTGAGTGCCCACACCTTGGTCCACAGTTTCCTGTTCAGGACGAGCAGCAGAGAGAGAAGAAAGAATGTTGTGCACCCCAAGGGCTTTTATGGAGAACTAACTGGTACCCCATCAGGCCACCTGGGTGTCCAGATCTGCCCGTCGCTCCTGCAGTGGGGAGACCCAGGCCAGAGGCGGGAGACAAGGCTGAGCAGCCATCAGGCCGTCACCGCTCTCAACCCCTGGCACAGCCACCCAAGGGAGCCGGGGAAGGCTCATTTGTAAAACAGGTTGTTTCTTCATTTAGGAAATACAACTGGTGTCTCCATTTTACCCTTTCACATTTTCTTCCAGTTCATAGGAGTTTCAGATTGTGCTCCAAAGCAGCCCTCAGAACTAATACCCCTGACCCCACCAGGGCCTCAGGACAGCAGACTCCACTGTCCTCCAAGATCAGATGCTGTTTTAGAAGGGTAGGGCGGTTTGGGATGGAGATAGGATTGGGAAATGGAATGAAATGTGGAGACACTACCAAAGGGAAAGCAAGACGAAGGCACCTCCCTGAGCTCACTGGAGGCCACGCTGATCTACCACCTAACCGCTGGGGGAGTCACCCCACTTTGGCAGCTGGGGTGAGGGGAGCATGCTGGCTGATGGGAATGTGTGCAAGGCAAAGCCCAGCTTTCCTGGCTCACGGAGGCTCTCTAATTCCAGCAGCTGGGGTTTGCCCCATTCCCAGGATTAGCTCACCACATGCCTCTTTCCAGGTCTCAGTGCTGTAAAGAGCATCCTTAGGAGCCCTCCTCTCCTCTTGGAGACTTCCCTTGCCTTCCTCTGGCATGAGCCTCTCACCAATGCCCTTCTATGCGAGACTGAGTCCTCTATGGCCACAGGTGTCTGTTAATGGCCCCTTTCATACTGAACACTCTCCATACATTTCTTTTAAAACCTTTTATTCAATAATATATACTTTTAAAATTTTTATATGTAACTGCCCATCATGCCATAAATCGTCCCCGCTCCCGCGCTGTGGAGTCTGTGGTCCGCTAGGTAACATGGTTTGCTGGAGAAACAGGCGGCCAGGGGACAATCAAGGGGCCCAGGGGGAGCAAGAGTAACCAACAACCATTTTGCATACCCTTCACATTTCCCATGCTTTCTGGGTCAGGAGGAAGTCAACAGGAAGCCAAAGGCGTGTGAACCTTTTACATTCGGAAGTGAGGTTTGATATACAGTAGCGGGCTGCCCTTCGGTTGGTCTAGTTCGTGCTGGCGTAACCTGCCACCGTTTCGTGTCTGCTCACGGAACGTGATCTCTCTACACACGTTAAGACGTTTGATTTGGTTCTTGTTCTGCTTATGGAAAAGTGGGAGGAACCGCAACAGACCTGGGGAGAGATGGGAGGAGGGGAAAGACGGCATTAATCAATCTGGGAGTGAGGAGCAGGCCTCCACTTCTGTAGCGCCCTTCTCTGGAGGAATGCTGGGTGCTGGGAACAGTACGCAGGCCGTAATTTCCCATTCACGTTGGGAAAACCTAGTGAGAACTCACTTTCTCTTAGGACTGCAGATTTCAACTAGTACCTTCTTCCTTCGTCTTCCGGTCACCACAGTAGAGGCTGTCTTTAGCATGGCCTTCTGCGTGTGTGAGGGAAGAGCTCTGGACACCTCCCACTCCTTCCCTAGGGTCTAGGTGCCGATTTAGAACAGCCAGCCTCGCGACGATTTTGTGAAGTCACAATAGATCCCCTTAAGACCTGACTGCAGCTTTATTGACGAAGTCTTGGAACTAAGAATCAGAAGACAACTTTGTGTTTACACAGGGACAGGGCTGCATCTATTAAAAAACAAGGAGCAGTAAGGGAGCTCAAAGTTTTTAAACTCTCCCCTGGAAACAGCTGTTTGGCATAGCCTGAAGTCCTAGTTTCTCCACGTCCAGCATAGAGAATGGATGGAGATACAAGCAGAACTCAAGAAGCAATGTCTCATTGGACGGATGGTACTACAGCACTGAAAAATCTATGCACGCTTCTCCCTAGCAAGTGGTCTCACAAAAAAACCACTTCATGAAACCTTTGGATAAAGGATTCCACTGCTTAGCATTTCACACAGGCTGTATGATGCATAAAGTTAAGAAATTCCTAACTTGCCTTTAAGCACTTTAGCAACTGATTTCCAAGGGTCCAACTCCACAGAAAGCCAGTGAGAAGGAAGCACACTAGAGACCACCACCTGCCAAACAAAGCATGTGCCTGCCCATGCATGCTTGTGCTGCAAGAAATGGGAATGAGTGATTTTCATAAATGCAGTATACCCTCCTCTGCCACAAAGGTTAAAGTCATGATGAAACAAGTCGACCCCAAGAAGCAGGTGTCTGAGTGGTGAAACTGGCAAGTAAATACCAAGGAACTGAGCAATCCCCACCAAGACACCACTCTAACCCCCACCCCCACTAACAGAAAGTCAGTTCTCACACCAACCACCATACACACATCTTTGCAGTTCAACATTTCTCCCTCCCCTCCCCCAGAGACAGGAAATACAAGTTAAGATCCTCATAACAATGGCTTGTCTTCCACTTGAGAAGACTGGTTATTGTCAACATTTTTATTTAGGAAAACAGAATTTAACATGGCATTTTTCTTTCCTCTAATGGCAGCAGCACATAATTCATACATCAGTCATCCAGTGATACAAAGAGAGGTGGCCAAACTGTGTGTGAAGTAGTCATTTGTTAAGGATCACAACCCAGGCAGCGTTGCTTTTCTGCAAAATAGTCTGCTCCATGGTTCTTGAAGATTTATCCAAGCTTTCCAGCTGGGTGTCATAATTTCTGTCCCAACCTTTTAGTCACCATGTACAGCAAAAAGAGCCAGCAGGTGAAAAACTGTTAATTTATTGATTCAATGAAAGTTTTTTTTTTGTTTTTTTTTTTAAATCCCCAATACATGCAGTTCAGGGTTAAGTAGCACATTTGAAGCACA
>JAQZBX010098820.1:0-11507 GCA_029593785.1 Cabassous unicinctus
TGCAGCCTTCTTGCTCAACCTTCCAAGGTTTCTATTTGCCCTCAATTCCCAGTGTTAATCTCTTTTGACTTAAAATTACTTATAGTTTCTGAGTAAGTCACAGACACCTGGTAAGTGGTCATTGCCCATACCTCACCTACCTCCACATTTTTATCTGGGGAAGTCACAAACACAAACTAAGTGGCCATTCTTTGGCCTTCTGCTATGCCCACCTTCTTTTCTATTGTGTGCCATTCCTCAACATAGGGGTGGGGAATATTAAATCTAATAAAAAGTCTTGGCCAGGACTTAAACCCAGAAATACACTCAAATAAATCTGTCTTTCTTCTCCAGGGTGAAGTGGTGGATGTGGCACTGCCATCTACTGACTCTGACCTGAGCAGTTTTGGCCAACCCAGGATACTGGCTGTGATGGGACTTCTTTCCCTGCTTTTTTGGACTCTTTGTGCTGTATAAGTGATAAAGAGATGATTTGCCCTTTCTGTATTCTTTATATTGTACAAGTAATAAGGATATTGCTTGCTGAAAGTTTTGTTGTGCCCTGAATCTGAGCTCCCATGACACCCCATTGTAGCAACTCATTCCACAATGGTTTCTGTTTCCTTCAACTGAGCCCTGGCTAACACTACACTTTACCATCCCCAACCTGCTTAGAGCTGGGATTCTTTTATATGAAAGAAAAATAAACTCCTGCCTTGTTTACCACAGATACTTGAGGGGTTTTGTTACTCACAGATGAATCAAATCCTAACAAATGGATTAAATAGTAAAAAAATAAAAGATGTAGAAGTGGACACATATTTCATTTTCCTCAAAGATCCTGTCCAGAAGATATTTGAAGAATGCTTAAGGTATGTTTTCTGGGATGCAAGAGTGAAACATTTCTGTGGACAAAGACTGGTTCCAGAGCTGGACACATCTGGGCTCACATCTCTGCTCTGTCATTTGCTAGCTCTGTGACCTGAAGCAAATCATTCAGCCATCTTAAGCTGTAACCTTTTCATCCATAAAAAGGGGATCCTAATAAAGGTAAAACTCCTGGCTCTATTAACATTATACCATTATTATTTTATTTTAAATTACTAGAACTTCTTTGGAACAGAGGACTTCTTATTTGCTACCTATCATCTTCTTTTTGAGGGGAGTTGTAAGAAAACTAAGGATGAGACATAGCTCTGCCAGTGTTTCATCATAATATCAGTGTCCAAAGAACAAAGGGAGATGAGTATCCAGTTCTATTGGTCTCTGTCTATCAAAGACTAAACTGGAATTGATGTTACAAGCACAGGTTGGAATGGAGATGATAAAGTTCTAATCTTACCCTTGTTGCTTACCTGGTGTGATCCCTGTCTACACAATCTCTATCAATCATGGCTTCCTCATGCCTAAAATAAAGCTAACGTTAATCACATCACAGGGATGTTGAGTTTTAAAGGAGACAGTGTGAATACAATACTTCACATGACACCTGGTGTTTAGTCAGTGTTATTAACAATCACCATCATTATATCGCACATCCTGATATAAATCATTTTGGACTCCAACACTAGGCTGTACTTTCCTTGAGGGCAGAGAAGGAGCTTATATCTCTTTGTATCTCAGTCTTCCCGTAGTAGGCAGGCAAGAAAGGTCAAGCAGAGCAACAATGGAAATCACAGTTATACACCTGGTGAGAAAATGGCATGTGCTCAGAACCATCATCTTGTAAAGGACGCACTGTGGTATTGTGGTGTTGTTTAAGGTACTTAAGCTGAGACATGAGTCTCGTTGTGAGGCTGAAGGAATCAGTCTACACAGCAAATAGTATTTGTAGGTGTAGACAGAGTAGGATGTATTATCACTGATTTCCCAGGTCAAGTTCATGCTTGTGGCACTGATAATCACAATGTGGATGCTAACCATCTGAATAGAATCTATGAAGACAGAAGAGTTAAAATAACTAGAATTATTTTTCTCCAAACAGGATAGAAAGGGACAAGTTGCCACCAGGGCATGTCATCCAGTCTAAGGGGTCCTGGCGATTGTTCCTCCCTCCTCTATGCCATTTAACCACAACTGGAAATGTATGTGGATCCCAACAAAAGTCAGCCAGCATCAGAGAAGAAATAACCTGGGCAATTACAGCTGCATAATTACTCTTTGTTAGTTTGTTAGTTGACTTTTAGAGATATAATGGGACCTTAACCAAGCTTGCAACATGGACTCTACACATGTCTTGCTTTAGGTGCTGGAGCCGACCCAGAAGAATCCTCAAGTGTCTATATATCTAAGAATGAAGAGAATCCTTATGTGATCAATTAAAGATCATAGAATACCACGAGATGGGTCTGGGTTCCAAAGCTAGTTCTGATTTAAGAGCCAGGTGGCTACTAAATCCCTTGAGCTCAGTTTCCTCATCTATAAAATTGGCATAACAGTCTCAACCTCAAGAGAAGAGAACATCAGAGGGCTGGCTTGTTCCCCAATTGCCCATTTGCCCTCTCAATCCATTCTTGGCCCTTCTCTTGCATGCCATATGGTCTGTGATGGACAGGTGACTGGAAATCTGGAGAAGAGTGCTGTCGGAGTCTTTCTCACTATTTATTGCCTCCTGCTGTGAGTCCTAAGCTCTGTCAAGGCCATGTCCTTTGCTGCCCCAGCTTGGGCTCCAGAAACACTATTTCTACCCCTTGCCCTTCAGCCTTGCGGGAGCTGGCCACCACAGCTCATGTTTGGGTGCCTCAATATCCCTTGTTGGCTCTTTAAGCCTACCTCACTTAACTAGTTGCTTGAAAAATGCCTGGCACAATAGACCTCCACATATGATAATGCAACTATAACAATTATTCATCAAACACTTGGACACTTCAATACCCTCGGGCTCTGTACAGCCACGTGACAAAAAGCTTAAGATGCCACCACTGTTCCTTTACTTCTGCTCACATCACTTTAAAAGTTTGGCAACTTGAGTCCAACAGTAATCTACACCTTTCTTTTAGTAAACCAGGAAAAGTCCATTTCTAGGGATGGACCTTGACTTGGGATGTATCCTTGGCAAGGGCAGGCAGGACAAATTACAGCCCCATTCGCCCTTACCTTCCTCCTCCTCTCAGGTGCCCACCCCCCTGTAGAAAGCATGCCGTCTCACCAGGGAGCCTCCCTTCTGCACTCCCACTTGGTCTCTGCATCCCCAGTAGGTCACGTGTTCTCTCCTATGGCTGCATCTTCCTCTTCCCACCCACACATTAGCATCACCGGTAGGAGAGGAAAAGGGAAGGACAGAAGTGTACCCTCCTTCTTAATGTGAATACCAGGAAAAGCAATTCCTCCTTACATACATGATGTGTCACCAGCTTCTCACCCATGTTTTCTAGCCCTATTCCAGTAATCTATCCTGGCCAATAACTGCCTCCAGGTGTTTAAACATTTTACATTCTCTTCCCCTCTTTAAAAGAGAGACTACTCTCAAAACATATGTAAAACAGCTCTCTAAGAATTAAAGCAACCCCTCTGGATTTATCAGGGCCCAAGCATCACAAAATTCCTATGTCTGCCTTTCCTTCCATCCCCACCACCCCAGGTCATAGCTTTGCCACCTGGGCCTGGGATGATGGGCTGTTCTCCAGCCTCTTCTTCCTGCTTTAGGTTTCTCACTGGCCCAAGCCATCCCACAGTCCACCAGCAGATAGACTGTTCTCCTAAACACCCATCTCTGCTTGTCACTCACTTAGGCACAGGGACATTGTGTGGTTGCCCTTCTGTGGTCCCATTGGTTTTTTGTTTGCCTGCTCTGTGTCCAGAGGTACTGGGCTAGCACTCATTTCAAGTCCTGGGCTCCAAAAAGTCAGGATTCATGGCCTTCACCAGCCAAGGAGATCACATCCATCAAACCCCCCAAAATCAACACAGGGCATGATGTCTTTTTAAAATTTTGGTTCTACTCAGATTTTAAAATAAAGAGCTAAATTTTCAGCTATCACGTGTAGCAAAGAGTATTGATAACTAAGCTAAATACACATTTAATTGAATGTCATTGGGATCTTATTTCATTGCAAACACATACTCCTCTATAAAATATACCAAACATTCACCCTCAACAGAAACTATTGAAGCATAAAAAAAGGTTAGCAACACTGTCAAGACATATTTCTAACGTGGTCTTTACTTCCAGATCTTAGCAAAAAAGTCAATATTTACCAGTAATAACAAGAGGTTTTTAAAACCAAACAAGTGGAAGTAGTTAAAACTTCCCCCAACAAATAGGATCTTAATAGTGAATGATCTGGCTACCTGAACTCCTGGGCTCAAACCAACACACTATCTTTCTCCTCTTAGAGAGTTGATGAAACTCAATCTGTTTACAATAGGCACCTTGAAAGATACAAGAAAATAAGGCTGTAGAATATAAAGCAACAAGGAATATTCATCCTGGGAGCCACTCAACCCACCCATTGTGACATGTATGTCTGTGGGCTCTCCCCTAGTCCCATTAACTATTTTTGGAGTGATGGAGAATGTATATAAGTTGCTGGGTTTAAGTCTGTGATCTTACAACTTAAAAAAACTATAACAAGAATTGCCCAATTATTTTCCATTTTATTCTTTATATATGTGTACCTGGAAGCATCTGTGTTGTTTTTCCAGGTTAGGATCACATTGGTTGGACTGATGAAAACAGCTTCAATATCAAACACAGACTGGGCTCTACTTAAACATTATTTCCAAAGAAAAACACAAACTTTTAAAGAGAAATATAAGATTGAAGTCATTTCTTTATGTCTACACTCTAGAAATGAATTTTACAACCATAGAGCTTCATTTCAATTTATTTGCCTCCTTTTAACAAAATGCATTTAAATAAACATATATATATATGTATGTATGTATGTGTATTAGGGTAACAGAAGGCTAGCTTTAGAAATGAAGTAAAACTGGTAGAGTTTGGCCATGTTGGCTGTGACCTAAACATGGGCTTAAATCTGTGTGGAGACCGATGTAAAGAGGCCTAAAATGCAAAATAATTCTATCTTCCCAATTCTCAGAAAACACTGGAAGCAGAAGAGAGTGGGAGCAGTTTTATGCAGAAAACACATGGACATATTAAAATGTAATAGGAGCCCTAGCATATGTTTTAATCATTTGGGCAGGAAAGAATTTATGTGAAAAGGGGAGGCTTGAAGCTGAGAGGATGATTCTGTGATGTTTCCTATTCTCCTGACACAGAGCATGGGCTTCTCCAAAGCTGAAAGGAAAATGTGGGGGATAAGGATTATAGAAAAGTAATGCACATTGGAACACATGCTGAGAAGAATGTATAGAAGAGTGACTATCTTCACTAGCCAGAATATCTGCTCAAAAAGCATTGAAGATCTCGCTCATACTGCAGTTTATAATTGTTGGCACCATTTAGTGTATGATGGTATAATTTTCTTCAGCAATTCCTTACACTTAGGCAAAAGGAAAAAAACGTAATGTATAAAGATGGTGTATAAATACTTCATTTGGTAAATGTTACATTGAAGCAGAAAAGGATTAATTTGACTTGACTTGTAAGGATTGCTATCTATACATTCTACACTACTGATAATATAGAAAATTGCAATAGTTATGCTAATCTGTTCTCTTCATAATACTAATAAATCTTCGTAAGGATTAAGTTAGTCAATGCATTAGATAGGATAAGATGCTTTTTTGTGTGTGTGGTAACAAGTGAATCCTGAAATCTCTGTGGCTTAACAGATACAATATTATTTCCTATTGAGACAAAATCCACTAAGGGTTGGGAGATCATGTAGGGTATTTGTCCTTTCTGTATATACTCTGTAATCTAGGTTGCTTCAGATGTGTAGTCCTGCCATTTTAATGCATTTCTTCTAGGCTTGCTGCAGCAGGGAAAAACAAAAACAAAAACAAAAAACAATGCTGGATTGGAGCACACTAGCTACTAAATATTTCAGCCTCAATGTGACACATATCACTTTTGCAAGCTGGTCACATCATAGCCCTTCTTAAATACAAGAGGTCTGAAAATATGTTTGGGCACATGTATATTTGATCATCAGCAAGTGGATTGATCACAATTGAAAAAAAATGATCTTCTATTTGGAATCAATTGTTTATGAATTTATATATTGGGTACAGAATAATTTGAGTTAATTCAGTCTTTACAAAGGTAGAAGTGAAATGTCAAAGTTTGGCAGGACATCTGCCCTGGTACAACTCTACAATTTTTCTTTTGTCTGGATTCTTTGTCTTAAAACTGCAGTGTGACTGTATCTCAAATGCCTACCCAGTTCATTGGTGTGCCATTTTATATTTAAATTTGAAATAGCAGACTTTTTCCCTTGATTATTCAATATTATAAACTTTCTCGTTTATACCAGATACTTTTGTTCCTATTAGCCAAGGCTCAATTCTATACATTAATAGATATTTTGGTGGTGAAGTGCTGATTGGGTCTTTTGGACCAAAAAATTTCTCCATATATATATATATAGTCTTCCTGGGAATATCCAATGCAAGTTTGCTGTAAAACTGTCCCTCAAATAATTTAATATCCCTTATTGGCTTTAGGAAGAGAAAATAATTTTTCTGGGCAGAGCCAAGTTACTATGTAATTGCTGGTCCATTGATTGTGCAGTGTAAGAGCATCAATTTTGGGATGACACCTGCTTATTGACTTTCTTACATTCCTTCAACCCAATGATTTCTTGTTGATCCCTATTTCCCACCATAATAATTCTAGCCTGATGTCAGCAGTTGGGAATAAAACAATGCATTTTTACAAAATTCTAGCTATAATATTTTAAGTAATTGGGCTTTTGATTTGCAGACAATTTTTCAATAATATAAAAAACCATGGATTTTCCAAAACTTGTGACAATGCTATGTCAGTTTTCAAAATTCCATTAATTTGTATATGCAAAGTTGTTTCCAGTTGGAAGAAAGTTTATTCACCATTTAATTACATATTTTATTTTATGAAAAAGGAACGATTCAAGATTCCAGATAACCTGGGGATACAAAATATTTTGACCCACATATTCTGGATGCAATACCATTATCATTTGCATTGGACAAACTTGTTTAAGAATGTGATAGATTTTATCTTGTCTATTTGACTGAATTGTTAAACAAGCCCACTCTTTGGTTCCAGAGCTTCCTCATAGCACTTTTCACCTCTGCATTTTTGAGTGTGTATATTAAAGGGTTTAGCATGGGTGTTATCATAGCAAAAAATAGAGCCACTGCTTTATCAATGGGGAAGGTGCTCGTGGGCCGAAGGTATACAATCATGCAGGGTACAAAGAATAAGACAACGACAGTAATATGTGAAGCACAGGTGGAAAGAGCTTTCTGCCTAGCTTCAGAGCTGTGAGATCTAAGGGAACAAAGGATGACGACATAGGAGGTAATAACAATAGAAAAAATGAGCATACACATGAACCCACTATTGGCAGCAACAAAGAGGCCAAAGATATGAGTGTCAGTGCAGGACAATTTCAGCAGAGGGTAAAGATCACAGAAGAAATGATCAATGATATTGGGGCCACAGAAAGGCAACCACACAATGAAAAGCATTTGAATCAGAGCATGAAGAAATCCCCCAGACCAGGACATGACCACCAGGAGGCCACACATCCGCTGATTCATTATGATCATGTAGTGGAGAGGCCTGCAGATGGCCACATAGCGGTCATAGGCCATCACTGTGAGCAGGATGATCTCAGCTCCACCAAGGAAATGCTCCATAAAGACTTGAATCATACAACCACTGAAAGAGATAGCTTTCTTCTCAGCAATTAAGTCAAATATCATTTTGGGGGCCGTTGTAGAAGAGAAGGAGCCATCTAGTAAGGACAAAAAAGACAGAAAGAAATACATGGGGGATCCCAGGTCTGGGCTGGTGGAGATAGTCACTACAATGAATACATTGCCTGCTAGGGTTATTAAATACAGGACTGTAAACATGACAAACAAGAGTTTCTGCACATCTGGGTTCTGAGTCAGGCCGAGCAGAATGAATTCTGTCACGTTGTTCATTGTTCTCTGAGTCCACTTTTGCATTTGGATCATTGATTTATCTGAAAATAGCACAGGGATTACAATGGTGTTAAATAAATTTTGATAAAGCAAGTAAGAAATGTGAGGTTATTTGTTTTCTGTAAAATGCAAGGAAACCCTAAGCAGATAAATCCAAGACTTAAAGTTGTGCTATACTTTTTGTCACATGTTGAATATATAGCCCTCTTTTCAACTCCTCCACACACAGACACACACAGAGACATAGTTTTATGACTGTTGATATTTTGGGCACCTTTCCTGCAATCGTATATGATGGAATCCTCTACCAGACACTGTACTAGTATGTTCTCCTGTGGAAGACTGAAATATGAATGGGCTTGCAAGGAATAGAAACTTGAATTTTTGAGAATCCGTTCTCCTGTGTCTCTTCTCTAGTCACTCATGTTGCGAGGCAAAGCGGCAGAGTTTGTTATCCTCGATATTTTTTAACTTGTTTCGGGGTGTCTATAAAACATCAGGTGAGTTCAATTTGAAATCAGGGATGATGTAGTCATTTTTCCTGAATTAACTGAAAATTTGAAGCTGCAGTAAGATACACACTGGCAGTTAGATTTGTGAGCTTATGCCACAATGAAACAAAATTGTAAAAGATATTATAGATTCTTTTTTGAGCACCTCTGGAAAGAATATCAGGAAGAGGAAAAAACAGGCAACATGAGGCAATCTAATATTCCCTCAATTTATTTGAAATTTTGGAATTCCTATTTGGGGAACTTCTGTCATATTTTGATTTCAGTATTTTTTCCAGAAATTTATGAAATATTCTCTTGACCTGATAGAAAATAGATACTTCTAAGAAAAGGAAACAAAAGCACCACAATTTCTTGGTCACACGTGTTCTTTAGAACAGGCAAAGCATTTTTTGTATTCTTTTTTCACAACCTTGTAGCCATGTGATGTTGTATATGGGCCTTAACCCCACAGAGCCTAACTTTTTAGTATATTTCATATAGGGAAAATAACAAAGGGCATAGAGGAATTGAAGACTATTATGACATGAAAAATGTGTCGCCTAAACCTAAAAAAATATAGATTTCCTTACACTTTAAATTTATTAATAAAAGAACAAAAATGAGGAACCAGATATCAATATTTTATCCTTGAAATATTTGCTTGTATAATAATAGATGAGTAAATAAATTAACTGAGAGAGAAAGTTAACAAATTAAGTATTAAATCCAAGAAGCTAGAAAAGCAACAAATTATATTAGAGGAAAATGTAAATCAGAAATCAATACAACAGACAGAAAAATATTAGACAATAACTAAATTCAAAGCAAATTAGGTCTAAAAATTACTAACATAATTGTTGAATACAACTCAGCTCAAATAGAACTATGTATGGTCAAATCCCTAAATGACATTAATTTAAGACATTTTTAAAAGACTGATAGGTTACAATTCAATAGGGTTAATAAAATTTTTTCAGTAACTGATAGACATTTTTCAAAACAAAGTAACTCTTCTCATCATGCCAGCCCCCTCAAAAAGATGAATTAAAAAGGAAAATCACATGCATTAAATTGTTAAAAATAAACCATAAATCTGTTCAAAACCAAATTAACGAAGAGATAAATATGTATCTGATATCTCAGTGGAGAAGAACATGTTAAGCAAAAAGGGGGCATAAAAGGAAAACTTGATGGGTTCAACTGTATGAGTTCATGGAACACATTGGAAAAATAATTGCAACATGCATGAAAGACAACTATTATGATAGAAATAGCACTTAAAAATAAAGAAATAAATTTACACATAGCTTTAAGAAAACGCAAATTTAATTAAAAGATAATCCTCAGGAAAAAAATAGACATCTAACAAAATCCTGTATTTCATAAGCCATCAAACAAATGTAATTTAAAAACTGAAATTCACAAGTTGGCAAAAATTTATGACAACTATATCATCGAGTAACTGCAGGAATGTATTGAATAAAATTTTCAGTACTCCTTATTTTTAGAATGCGCTCTAGACAAAAAAATATGGCCAAAATTATATATACAGTTGATATTTCATGATTTTTGTAAATAACAGTGAAAATGGAAGGTAATCCAATATGTATATAAGGGAGGGCATCTAAAGGAATTATGATGTATAGCTACGAAATATCATGTGAACATTAAAGTGATTTGTAAGAAGATTAATGATGTGGAAAGATGCATTCAATATCATACTTAGTAGAAAATGCAAGATATAATAAAGCATATATATTATGATCTGTTGTCTAAAAGACATGTATACATAAAATAGTTTCCAAAAAACATACACTAAAGACTAATACTGCTTCTGTATTATGGCGTTAAGAACTATACTTGTTTTCTTCTTTTATAACTTTTCTCATCTGATTTTTCTATAAATAGAATATATTGCCTTTGTATCAGCAAAATAAATTAATAAAAGGCATTTTATTTTCTTATCTCAAGTCTTGGTCCATAATATCTCAAGTGACTTCTATTTTGAGTGTACTGGGTATGCCAGTCATTATCCATTAAAATCTGTGATATTACATATAAGTGTCTAAATATAGTTTTTCTGAAAATTGAACTCTGGTGTCACCTTGAGAGAAAAAATTTTAAGAAAGCACAACATCATGAATGTAATTAACAGCACTGAAATATTTATCTGAATGTGGCTAAAAGGGGAAATGTTAGGTTGTATGTATGATGGTAGAAAAAACTTTTTAAAAAAGCCTTTGAACTGCAATATACAAACAGAGAACCCTAAATTATACCATGGACTATAGTTAATAGTACAATTATAAAAATTGGCTATCATCAATTGTAGCAAAGATACCACTACCAGAACTACTTTAATACAAAAAGAAGTCACTGTTTGTACCTACCTCTCTTTATGTATTTAGGGAAGAAACAACAAGTTCACTGGATGAAAAGACGTGGTATTTGTAGAGAACCCTTTCTATCGAGGTAGCAGTCACTGATACATCACTAACTGCTGCTTAGAAAGTTCATTCATTTTTACCTTAAGGATAATATTTCTTGACCTCAATTAGAAACTTGCAAATGATTGTGAAGGGAGACTTCCTAAGTAAATCTCAGTTTGTGGAGTGAATCTGTCTTTGCTCTACAGGCTTACACCAAACCTGTGAATGTCGGCCACAAGCATCCCAGCTCGGATAAGAATTACTTTATCCAGAACTTCCAAAAACTTTAGGCTTCAAAAGAACTTGAAGGAGGAAAGCTTAACCATTGAAGGACTTCTCTTCCCAAGCTTATGTTGCATATTTGCCAGGCTTGCTTTCTTAGTGAATAGATAAAGTATATTATAAAAGTCTTTTGATCTTTGCTGTAATCTTTTTTAAAGACCTGAAAATAGCAAACTATTTTAAAGCAGAAAAATGAAGGATTGCAAGAATCTTGAACTCAGCAACAAATGAAAGTTGTTGTGACATTGAAAACAAAGCCCTGATGTAAACACTTTTAAGC
>JAQZBX010098821.1:0-11522 GCA_029593785.1 Cabassous unicinctus
TGGGACCCCCACCGGGACCCCCCTAGACTGCCACTAGGACCCCTGTTGGGACTCCAAGACCCCCACTGGGACCAGCGGACACCCACAGGGGCCCCAAGACTGCTGCCAGAACCTCCAGGTATCCCTTCAGACCCCAATGGGCTGCCCTGGACGTCCATGGTCACCCCAACCAGACTCCCATGGAACCCCAAAACAGCTGCAGGGGACCCCACCCACACCCCTGTGGAAACATGGTGCCCTCCACACCCCTCAGGGAGTGCACATATACCCCCACCCACAGGCCCATGGACCCCCCACCCAGACCCCACAGGGTGGCTACAGACACCATGCCATGGAGACCCCGCAGGACCCTCCCCACAGTCCCACAGGGAACCCCTCCCATGAGATTCCATGAGGCCAGCACCGATCCCCCCCCACCCTTGCAGACACCCCCTTAGACTGTTGCCAGAATCCACCACAGGACCTGGCTACTCTTACCCACCACCCAGGCCCCCCATCACCCCCAGAGCCCACATGGACCCCACTGAGACCCCAGTTACCCCGACACCCACCAGGACCACGCATGGACCCTACTCAAACCTCTGCTGGGACCGTGGACCACCCCCCTCACTACAGATCCTGCACCCCTCAGTCCCCCTCCTGGACCCCAGACACCCACCCAAATCCCTTCTGGGACCCTCAGCCTCCCTGGGGAACCCTTTCCTGCACCCAGTCATACACAAAACCTCCAGACCCCAATGCCCACTGAGATCCACAATCCACAAGTTCCACCCAGACCCTACCGGGACCCCCGACCCCTGGGAGACAGGACCCTTTACCCTCCCAACCGTCTACAGAGACCCTGACTTCCACCCAACGCCAATATCCACAAACCAGACACCCCTAGAACTGCCCCGCCCCCCAGGACCCCACCCAGCACTAGGGGTGCCTGCCAACTCAGGACAGCACCCCTCCACTCCAGTGCTGGGTGGGTGGGAGACCAGAGCTGCCTTTGGTGGGCTTCAGGGTGCAGGCCCCTTCCTACACGTGAGGAAACTGAGGCCAGGAAGCCTGTCCAGGATCTCGTAGCAAGACCAGGGCTCCGGCTGGCCCAGGTGTGCCCGGGTGCACCTGCAAAGGGCCTCAGGGAAAGTCAGAGCAGCCACCACCCCTCTTCCCACCAGGAAGGGTTTCAGGAGAGCCCCGGGTAGATGGGATGTGGAATTCAGAAGCAATCAGGGTGCATCCCTGTCCTGGCCCGCCATGTCCCTCCCCCCTGGGATGGGTGGGATTTCTGGTGGGTTCGTTGTCAAAAAGGAAAAATCAGCAATGCAAGCAATATCGTGGGGTCCAGACGCCAAGAGCCCCTTGCCTGCTGTCCTTCAAGTGTCCATATTTTAATGTCATCCTTGGAGACGGAGGGCTGAGGTCTTCTCCAGGTGCTTCCAGCCACGATTTGAGTGACCCCGGCCAAGTCCCCTGGCCTCTCTGAGGCTCATCCCCAAGCCTTTAAAATGTGGGTGCTGGATTCCACATATCTTTCGTTCCCATTGCTGCCTTAGCAGATCAATACAGATTTAGCAGCTTCAAATGGCACAAACGTATAATCCCTCTGTAGGTTGGGGCTACCTGCTTGACGTTCTTTACCAGGTCGAGCTCAAGGTGCTGGCTGAACTGGGCTCTTGTCTGGAGGGTCTGGGAAGAATCCGCTTCCAAGCTCAACCAGGTGCTTGGCCCAATCCATTTTATTTCTAGGGCTAAGGTCCTGTTTCTTTCTGGCTGTCAATGGGGGATCTGCCCTTGGCTCTCAAAGGGTGCTCTCTGGTCCTTGCATGGGGGCTGTACATCTCTGAGCCAGCACTGACATGACGAACCCTCTCAAGCTTTGAATCTGGCTCCTCCTCCTTCCATATTTCTCTGCCTCAAGCCAGAGAACGTTCTCTGCTTTTCCAGGCTCAGCGATCATATTGGACCCATCCAGATAGTCTGCTATTATCTCCCTATTTTAAGGTCCTTAACCCTAATTATATATGCTTTGTCCCTTGTACCATGTAAGGGACTGTATTCGCAGATTCTGGGTAATTAGGGTGTGGACATCTTGGGGGGGGATTGGCACATTTATGGCCAACTACACTCTAGTGCAGAAAGTCCTTTCCATTCAGGGATTTTATGATTCTAACACTGAAGGTGGAATTCCTTAGACCCAAAGAGGCAAGGACTTGAGCCAGGAAATCTTCTGGGAGTGGGTTAGGGGGACTGGGGCCCTCTGGTGGAGACCCAATGGGATGAGATCATCCAACATCAAGATGGCGGCCATGTCATTAGGAGCCTTCTGGTCGACCTGGCCACTATCTCCATCTGGCACCAAAGACATAATGCAAGGGGCACCTGATACTCTTAGGGGCCCAAGGAAATGTCTGAGTTTAAAGGAAAAAAAGAGGATATAATAATAATGATGGATATAAATCATGAACACAGACTTATATAGGTGACCTTGCAAAACATAACAGTTGATTCTCATTATTTGCAGTAGTTATGTAAAGTCCCTGTTTATCACCGAATTAACAAATACTGAACCGTTGCTCCCAGGTGAAATCCAGAGTTTCTGTAAGCCTCTGGTCTCAACATTCTTATCAGCTGATCAATACATGACCTAGTTTTATGTGCGTTTGTGTTTAAAAAACACCAGATTTTGTTGATTCTTCGACATTCAGCTCACAAGCCACGGCACCGTATCTCATGCCTGAACATGCGTGTTTTTCTCTTTAAGGCATGGCACCACCATCTTGCGCTTAGGGACGCTGGGAAAGCACTTCAGGACACACGAGGGAGTCGTGTAATAGCAAACTCGCCCACCAGGAAAGAACACAAAAATGTGAAAAACGTGGCACCAAGCATACTATGCAAAGCACATTTGTTTCCTGCATGAGAGCTGAATCAAAAATTCGCTGTGTTCGACCTCAGCTGGGAACACGCACGTCGGGCAACTTTACGCGAGGCCGAAAATGACCGTGAAAGTCTTCGAGCATCGATGCGGGGGGTACAGATAAATGTTAGCAAGTAGGTGACTTCTACTTGAACCCATGAAAAATCAGGATCGACTGTACTTAACTTTTTTTTATGGAAGCGGCAAAGTGTCCAGGGTCAATGAAACCTATTGCATGACCCTGGGATGACCAGATTCCAAATAATATCTGCCCGGTGGTCATTTCCTAGACAGCCAGACCCCTGGACGTTGTTTAGCTAAGGAGCTCTTCTATCAGCTCTACAGAATATGCTGGCCATACCTCAAGCAGCCTCGAGGAATCAGCTTCTTCCCAACATCTCCTGACGGTCTCAAGCTCTTTTTGTGGGGGCCGCCACGTGCACTGTACTTATTCAGTAGCATCCCTGTTCTCCACCCACTATATACTAAAAGCAGCTCCTATCCCTGTCCAGTTGTGGCAACCAAAAATGTCTCCAGGACTGCAGATGCAACTCAGGTGGTTGAGCACCTGCTTCCCATGTATGAGGTCCCAGGTTCGATCCCTGGTACCTCCTAAAAGCAAAATGAAAAAAACAACTCTCATTGGGGAGTGGAGGTAGCTCAGTGGTTGAGCACCTGCTTCCCATGTACAAGGTCCTGGGTTCAATCCCTGGTACCTCCTTAAAAAAAAAAAGATAAAAAAATGTCCCCAGACCTTGTGCAATGTCCCCTAGAGCAAAAATCACTCCCAGTTGAGAACTAGTACATTAGAGCCTATAATAAATGCCCCAAAGATTTCTCTCATTTTGTTAACTTTACCCACATTATATATTCCATAAATAAAACCTACTCTAAACGTGTTTGACTTAGAAAAATCATCTTTCACATTCTGAATCTTAGAGAAGAGTTGGTCGTTTTCTGAGGTTGAGTTTATTAAAAACTCTGCACAATATTACTTTTAAAATTCCAGACAAATAACATTGTAAGGGTGTGGGTTGATTTTTTTTTCCCCCTTTTGTTTTGTTTTGGATTTGGGGGTTTTCTGGGCTCTTGTGCTCCTCGATTTTGAAGCAGCTGTGATTTTGTCAGCGGTGACGAGGGCGCTGACAGAATAATGTTTATATCTGAAGTATCTGGGGAAAAGAAAGAGATGGTGTCTTTGAAATCTGTTTCTAAATCTGTCACCCAGTTTTATTCTCTGCCATTGTAAGGAGAAGAAGGACAAAGAGCCAGGTGCAGACGGGGTGGCCCTAGATAATTTCTCCAAAGTGGGCTCTTTGAAAAGACCCAGGAGCCCGGCAGACATCAAAAACCCCAGATAACATTTTCCTACAGACTTTCATTTAGAATATGTAATAAATGGCTAATAATGACTTGACATTTTACTTTCTGCCTCATTTTAGTTTTCTAATACTCTAGGCATCCGAGCCTCCCTCCCAACTATCAAAACCAACCCGTGGGATTTTAGTTAGTTTGTTTATTAGAGCTGGTGTCATTCAGTGATGAAAAGCAAGATATCTGGAATCCGAGTGCCTGAGATGTAACTCAATCCCTGCACCTTCCTCCTGAGTGCTCTAGAATAAATTGCTGACGAGTTTTGCGCCTCAGTTTCCACCTTTGTAAAACTGAAACTGTTGGCATGACCCCTGTGAAAATGGAGAGAGCTCATAAAATGCAATATGTGTCAGTGTTTGGAACACGGTTAAGGTCTCAAGAAAAGTCAGATTAGCTATTATGCTTTTCAGCTGTTACAGGCATTTGACGCATTCTCGGATCCAGTCATTAAGCAGCCTGTTCGTGTTTGATAAGTAGGGTTGGACACTGGTAATTTATCACTCCATGATTAAGTTTTTTGTCTTTTTTTTTCAACATGTTGCTTGAAAATAATGAATGTCTTTTGTTACATATTTCCTTCATGGTAAAGAAAGTCTTGGGTATATTTATGCGAATTGAAATTGACGATCAGAAAAACTTGTTCTATTTAGAAATGCAGTGACAGTCTATATTATCTTAAAATTCTACACTCTACGCCTTTCTCATGCATTTCCTTTATTAAATATTGAATGAAGTGTATTTTGTTTGTTAGAGGTTTTTTTAGGCAAAATTTACATTAGGTAAAAGGCACAAACCTTGTGTGTACCCTTCGATGACAAATTCTATTACCTGGTCAATGTCCATCACAATCAAGATATAAAAAGCTCCCATCGGAAAGCGGAAGTGGTTCAAGCAGTTGGGCACTCGCCTCCCATATGGGAGGTCCCGGGTTCGGTTCCCGGTGCCTATAAAGAAGATGAGCAGAGAACGAGCTGACAGACGAGAGAGCTATCTTGGGGCAGGGAGAATTTAAAAAAAAAAACAACCTTACCATCACCCCAAAAAGTTTCCTGGGGCCCCTCCCAGTCAGTTCCCCAGACCACAATTTCCTTTATTTCTTTTTTACTTTTTTGCACATTTCGTTCCTGTTGCCTGCTCTAGAACTCTAAATGGAATCACATCACATACACTCTTTTGCTAAAAGCGTCTTTCACTCAGCAGAATGCTCTTGAGATTCTCCATGCTGAGTCCATACATAAATACACACATGTATATATAGTGATTGTTAAGAAGTTGAGAAAATGTGTTGGCAGCTAAAGCAGATTCCTTTTGCCAGATTATTCTGAGATACATAGCATCATCACGGAAGGAGAAGTGTATCTGTGTGGCATCAGAGGTACTTTAAGAGAATTAATAGATTAACCTTTTTTCTGTGTACTATCAGAGCTATTTAAAATAAGAACAAAATGCATTGAGCAGATTATAAAAGGCATTTTGAGGACCCTGTTGCCTCAAATACCAGGATACAACGTGATGCTGATGATTATTACTGTTTTAAAATTTTAACTCATTCGTTCATTCAGCAAAGATTTCTGAGTGCCAGGGATATCCAGGTCCATTTGCTGAAGCCAGGGATCCAGTAGAAAGCAAGCACGACACCCATCCATTCCCCTATACGGCAGCTCTAAAATGCATGTGGCCAAATCCGTTTTGTTTTTTTTTAACAAACGTTTTTTCTCTTGGATTACTGTATTAAAAATACATATCACATCTCAGCTTTCTATATCCCCAGCCTCCAAAAGGACAAAACAAGACACACACATTTAAGGATTGAATGGTTCTGGTTTTTCTATTTATTTTTGGATAGGAGTTTTATTTTTTCTCAGATTACAGTATTTATCTTCACAAAAATTCCTTTTCTGGAAGAACCGCAGACCGTACAGTTGAATTCCCAATATGGAGAGGAGAGAAAAAATTCCACCCCGTAACACCCAACGTGATGTCAGATTCCAAGCTCGATGCCAAGGTGTTTTTCTTGAGGTTAGGTCGTAAAAGGATGTTCGTTTGTTTATGTGTTTATATGTGGCTTGTGCCCTGCTTTCTTCTAAAATGGGCACAGCATTGATGGCTGAAAATCCATCTGAACCATGTCTTAAAATTTCCTTTCCAAGTTTGGATGCCTCTAGCCCAGGGATTTGGAGATTCTGTGGACATTTCACCGACGTAGGTGAGTCTTTTTTCATATGTGTTTTCAAGACAACAGCTTTCCTTTTAAAAATTTCTTCTAGAAACACACACTTCACCAAAGTTAAGCCATTTCCAAACAAAGTGGGGTCAATCTTTGCATTAGAGTTATCGTTAGAGGTGATTTGGGAACCACCCAGATTTGGCCAAATGGCAAAGTCTGAGACCACAAGTCTGCCCTCACTTCTGACACCAACTGCAAGTTTGGAACTTTCCAAAGCCACCCTCAAGTGTGATAATTCACCAGGACTCACTCAAAACTGTTCTGTTCATGGGTAGGGTTTTGTCTTAGTTTGTCAAAGGCTGCCAATGCAAAAATACCAGAAATTTCATAAAGGGGATTTATTTGGGGTAAAAGCTTACAGTTCCGAGGCTGCAAAAATGTCCAAATCAAGGCATCGTCAGAGATGCTTTCTCACCAAATTTCGGCTGCCAGCAGAGCCTGGAGTCCTGCCATGTGGTGAGGCAAGATGGCGGGTCTCACGTCTTGCTCTGCTTTCTCCTGGAGCTCAGCTGTGGGCAGTCAGGCATCTCTCCCTGGGACTCGGGGCATCTCTGTCTTTCTGGAGCTGTAGGTGAACCAGGAGTCTCCTCTCTCACATGGCCGGGTCAAAATGGCAGAGCTCCCTTTTCTGTGTCTCTCTGTGCATTCTCAGTTTATATGAGCTCCAGCAAGAGGGCTACTGATGTAGCCTTAACTGGGGCCCAAGGGGTCTCCCAGGTATAACAAAGACATGCCTTACTGATGTAGTCCAAGCAAAATCGATCTAATCAAGGTCCCTTAGCTGAAGCTCATCAAAATATGAATGGGTTAGCTGAAGTACATAATTTTCTGGGGACCACAGAACACAAACCAGGACAGGTTTATTCATGAGAAGGGTACAGATCAGAACCAGCCAAAGGAAGTTACGCATAGGATGGAGATGGGCGGTTTCCAAAGGAAATTGACGTGTGACTTTCTACACACAGAGTACTGGCCTAGTAGATTGACTCGTGCAAAAGACAGCTTCAAGTCCACCCCTGGTCACATGGGTGTGAAGGCGTTTGCAGATGGGATTGACAAGTCCATTTGTAAATAGGATCTTCAAAGATCCTATTTGGATAAGGTCAAGTTGAATTAGTCCATAATCCATAACCGTTGGCCGCAGAAGCAGAGGACGTCCAGATGCCATCAGTGAGCTGAAGCTGGAAGTCGGTGGAAAGCAGATGGGCACACACGAGAGAGTTCCCTGGATGGAGAGTGGAGGGTGGCCAGAATGCCACAGATTCCAGGAGAAAGCAAGCCCTGGACATACCTCGATGTTGGACGTCGGCCCTCCAACACTGTGTGACAATAAATTCCTGTTGTACAAGCTGACCCATTGTATGGAATTTTTCATAGCAGAACTGGCAAACTGAGAAAACTGCCAACCAGAGAAGCTCACCAGAATTTGGTGTCTGCGGTTTTTATTGTACAGGCATGACTTACTGATTTCCCACATGGCCAAACACAGTGTCCACCTCCCCCAATCTTCATTGGTCAAGCTGACACCCTGTGTGTCCAAGGGGTCTCCCAGGGAAGACACTCCAATCACCTGGAAAATCCTAAAGGCTTAGAGATTACCTTCTGGGCTCTGAAACCAAGACTGGCTTCCCTTTGGGTAAGAACAGATTCTTTGTTATAAAGGGACGTTAGACGCAGATTGGCTGGAGAATGGGGCAACATGTTTCAAGATGGGATTACAGAAAATAGAAGGGACCGCTTCCCTCCCCAAAATTAAATCTAATCAGCCTGGGCAAGTTTGCCCAACAGTTCTCTCCAACTGTTCCCTGTATTTTGCTCTATATTGACCAAGTAAGTTGGACCTTGGTACTTACTGAGTATTTGAAAACAAGTCCTAAGTTTGGTTGTCTCAGAAACCTTTCGAATGCCCAGGAGATTAGAAATCATTCTGAGATTTCTGCTGCAGCGTCAAAATGGGTTACTGATGCCTTGTTCATGGATGGATATTTCTCTGCCCTCAGCTGCCTGAAATATCACAAGAGCCTTTCAACTCAGACAGCCAAACCTGACTCTGGTCGGACTTCTCATCTCCTAACTGCTGAGTTAGAGAAAAAAACGGCTAATGAAATTCTTGGAAAGAGCAGAACAACCTGCAAAAAGAGGTAAAAAGCAATCTTGGTGATGATAATCCAGAAACTTAAATTTTTAGGATAAGAGTGTGTAAAAGAATATATATTTTTTAAAGTGCAGTATAATCTGGTGCCACACAAATAAGGCATTAGGATATCGACGAAAACACAGAACTGCAAAGGGGATGCCCAGCACGGTGTATCTGATCAGGTAGCACCTTGGCGTTTCTAGATTTTAGACCTCAGTAGAACTGGTCTTTGCTTGCATCTGTCCTACACACATGTAGAGTGGGTTGCCCAAGACCCCTTAAAGCAGCTAAATCATTAATGAGATGCAGAAACCAAAGTTTTAAAGAATGTTTAATGGACTGAAATGTGGTATTATGCTTTGCCATAAAATAAATAATGGGATCATTTCAATAGCCTTGAAATTCTTACACTATGCAAATACTAAGAAGGGTAAGGAATTGCATAATCTTGCATAAAGATTGAAGTTTTATTTCCTGGCTGTGAGTTTCCAGGTCACCCAATAGGATAAAAAAATAAAATAAAAAAACAAAATAAAATAAAATAAAATAACTATATAAAATATTTTCCAGATAATGACTAAATTGAAACCTAACTCCTGGTGAAAGAGAATTGGTTTCTTTGGAAGTTAGAATGCCTGTGAGGACAGCAATATGTAATTTCCAGTAGCACTTCCACAGAGAGGGTTTTCATAGGTATGGCCCTAAAACATGTGGGATCATGGCTTAGAGAGTGAGAATGGGTGGAAATTAGAAGAATAGTTAAAAAGTAAGTGAGGAAACAAAAGAAAAATTTCCATACATAGCAGATAGATGGACAGACACTAGACAGATAGATGGATGGATGGATGCTAGATAGATGGTAGATATAGATAGATGAATGATAGATGAGATAGACAGAAATATATAGATAAATGGATGTTGGATTGATGAGATGATATAGAGATAGATGATACCTAGGTAATATAGTGGTGGAAAAATAGGTAGATGATAGATGAGATAGATGATAGATGTTGGCTTGATGAGATAGGTGATAGACAGATAGATAATAGATAATATAGGAAGTAGGGATGGATGATAGATGAGATAGAGAGATGGGTAGGTAGAAGATAGATGTTGGATTGATGAGATAGATGATTAGATAGATAGACAGATAGATAGATAGATAGACATAGATGATATATGTTGAATTGACGAGGTAGCTAGATGATAGAAGATAGATAGAAAAATAGATAGAAATAGATAGATGATATAGAGAGAGCTCTTCCAAGAAAGGTTGTTTAAATGTTCCCTGTAAACAAAAGGCACACAGCTCTGCCAAGCTTTCTATCACAGGGTAGGGACTAACTGGCCCCTGGGTGCCATAAATGAACCATGGTTCCTATTTTCCAGGACACACAATATGGGAACCCGTGACTCCTTTGTTTTCGGTGGCCTCCTCCAGTTAAGTGAGGCCAAGGAGGATTTGTCGTTAGGATATATGTGGAACTATGTGATGAACAGGCTCTCAGGAAGATTCTGGAAGAGATGCTGCACAGCTCAAGCTTGAGGGGAATGAGATCTGAAGAGGTGTTGGGTTCAAGGAGATTCTAGAGGGAAGAATGGATGGCACTTCTATGATTAGGTTATGTTTTATAGCAAAGGTGAAGGGATTTTACAAGGTATAATTAAAGTTACTCAATTTAATCTGAGGTAATCGAAAGAGAGATTATTCTGGGTGGGCCTGGCCTAATCAGGCGAGCCCTTTAAAAAAGGCGTCTCCACCATGAATTATCCCTAAGAACCTATCAGCTTGGCTAAAATAAAAAGTAGTGACAATACCAAATGGAAAGTATGAAGAGAAACTGGATCACTCACATATTACTGGGAAGAATGTAAAATGGTACAGTCACTCTGGAAAACAGGCTGTCATTTCCTTAAAAAAACAAATAAGCAAGTTACATACAACCCAGAAATTGCACTCCTGGGTATTTATCCCAGAGAAATGAAGACGTGTGTTCACACAAAAACCTGTACATGAGTGTTTATAGCAGTAATATTCACAATAATAAAAAACTGGAAACATCCAAATATCTTTTAGTGGGTGAATAGCTAACCCAATTGTGGTATATCCATATCATGGAATACTACTCAGTAGTAAAAAAGGAACAAATTATTGATACATGCAATAAACTGGATTACTCTCCAGAAAATTATGCTTAGTGGAGGGAAAAAAATAGTCCCAAAAGTTTATATAGCTGCATGACTCCATTTCTATAGCATTCTTGAAATGGCAAAAAATTTAGAAAAGGGAAACCGATTAGTGATTGCCAGGGATGGGGGGACATGGAGGGAAGGGGCTGTGGCAATGAAAGGGCAGCAGGAAGAATCCTTGTGGGGATGGGACTGCCCTGTATTTTGACTCTACCAATATGAATATCCTGGTTGGCATAGCAGACTGACTTTTTCCATTTTTCCCATTGGGGAAAACTGGGGAAAGGGCACATAGGATCTTACTGTATTATTTCTTATAACTGCGTGTGAAACTATAAATATCTCAAAGAAATCTCAAATGTATATATATCTGTTTAACATATATGCATATATTAAACTTTTGTTTTGAGATTTTATGTGTATATATAAACATCTGTCTCCCTCCCTTTCCCCCTCTCTCAGATAGAGAGAGAGATAGATAGATAATGATAGATAGATGATAGACATAGAAATATAGCTAAGTAGATAGATGATAGATAGAGCTAGAGATGAGATAGATGATAGACATAGAAATATAGCTAAGTAGATAGATGATAGATAGAGCTAGAGATGAGATAGATGATAGACATAGAAATATAGCTAAGTAGATAGATGATAGATAGATAGAGCTAGAGATGAGATAGATGATA
>JAQZBX010098822.1:0-11538 GCA_029593785.1 Cabassous unicinctus
AAAAGAAGACCCGGCCCTGGTTCCATTCCAGCCTGCTTCTAGCTGAGCAACTTCTGCCTCCTGCAGCCTCCGTCCCAGGGCCACTATGAGAATCACACAAGATGTCACCATAAGGTGTTCGACCAGCATGTGGCACACGGTAAACACCTCAAATGTGCTTACCACTGTCCCCATTTTACAGATGAGGACACTGAGGCTCAGAGAGGCTCTCTGACCTGTCCGACCGACGTCAACCTGGAGATGCCGGGAAGGAAGTGAGGCCTGTCCCAACCTCAGAGGCCACCCTCCATCATCAGAAATACTTTCTTTTCCTTCTGGGCTAGGCCAGGCCATGGTAAACCCACAGCTCTGCATTATTACGACCATGTGGTTGGGTGGTTGCCCACACAGTCCTAAAAATAGCCAACAGGAGCTCCGGGGCTCCCCCTTGGTGAGTGGCAGAGGCTCATTCCCCACAGATGGGCAGGTCCTGTCTAGGGAGGGGCCAGGTAGTCTGGACCCCCAAGTACTATGTGTCAGTGGCTATGCCAAGCGCAAAACAGAAATTATTTAAATTGCTGATTTTTTAAAGTCTTTGATGTAGAGATTATTAACTCATTTGACAAATGAGACTCAGAGAGGCCAAGTAACTTGCCCAAGGTCAAGGAGCTTCACTAAGAAGCAAAGCTAGTCTGATCCCAAAACCCAAGTTCCTAACCTCTCACTTTTATTTTGAGCCTGGGGGCAGCTGGTACAGAGGCAAGACCTTCAGAGCCACACAGCCCTGGCTTCAGGTCCTAATCTCACTGCTGACTCCTTGGGGTCTCAGCCAAGTCATTTCACCTCTCTGAGCCTCAGTTTCCTCACCCAAAATTGGGGGGCACATTGCTCATTATATAGGATTATGGTGGGGCCCCAATGAAATAAAGCATGAAAGTGCCCACGGCAGAGCCTGGCAGGCTGTGAGTCGTCGACCGTTCACGGTCTCTCCCCTCCCACCACTTAGGACCAGGCTCCACAGCTGGGGGGAGAGGGGCAATGTTGGCTGAGCCCCTGGAAGTGTCTTTCCAGGTCAGAGAAGTGGGACCAACGAGAAAAGGTCGGACTAGGAGGCCCCTATGACAAATTGTATTTTCCCAAACTGGCCACAGGTGCCCTTCCACTTCCACATACTCTTCCAGAACCTCGTCCTTTCCCCTCAAGAGATGGAGCCTATTTCCCCTCCCTTTACACTGGGCAGACTTTTGTGACTGCCCCAATGACTAGAATGCGGCGGAAGTGACGTTACATGATTTCTGAGTCCTAGAAGGTGAGACAGCTTCCTCCGGACTCTCTGGGGCTCTCTTTCTCAGAATGCCTGCCCTAGCCATTCAGCCCCATATTGTGAGGGAGCCCAGTCCACATGGAGAGGCCCTATAGGGTTCTGGCCTATGGCCCCTGCTGAGGTCTCAACCAGCAGCTTCCGCTGCCAGTCATGTGCATAGGGGACCCTGCAAATGATTCCATCTCCCAGACTTCACACCAGCCCAGGTAATGTCAAGTGGAGTAGAGACAAATTAGGCCCTCTAAGCCCTGCCCAAAGGCAGGCACAAGAACAAAATGTATGTCTGTTTCAAGCCACTAAGATTTGGGGTGGCTTGTTACGCAGCACTACGTAACAGGAACAGCCCTCCTTCTCCCCTGCAGCCCTCTGCACCATCCCCCTCTAAGCGCAGGTAAGGCCCCCTCCCTTCCCCGCCACGGGCAGAACCTGGAGCAGTCCCCATGCCCACTACTGGGCCTTCCATGCTGAGCTGGGCAGCCCTGGCTCTAAGCCCGGCTCTGTGACTTCCAACTGTATGGCCTTGGGCAGGTCACCACCCTCCATGGTGCTCAGTTTCCTGTGGCAATTACAAGAGCACCTCTCAGGAGGTCTCAGGGGGATTATATAAAGTGCCTGGCTCATAGGAAGTGCCCAAGAAGGGGAGGCAGGGATGTGAATGTTGGGAGAAAGGAAGAGGCCCAAGATTTCGCCTCAGTTTCTGAGTTAGCCAGATGCTGTTGCCAAGGAGAGAGGAGGAGTGGGTTTTCAGGGAGCCAGGCAAGGGGCGAGTTCTGATTGGATATCAGCATGAGGAGGCTGGCTCTGTGCAGGGCTGGAAGGGTCTCCCACGAAGAGCTGCCCTCAGGTTGCTCAGATTGAGCAAACTGTGGGAGGAATAGGGCTGGGGTGGAAGAGTGGAGGGCAGTGCTAGCAGGACCCAGGAAGGCGCAGGAGGCAAACCACACTAGAGCCGGGAGGGCTCAGCTGCACCTGAGCGTGGGACTCTGAGGCTCCTCAGAGCAGCGGGGCACCCTCTCCCCCCAAGAAAGGCGCAGCCTGGCCCTATCTGGGGAGATAAAAGTCAAGTCACCGTGGAGGCTCCCAGTCCAGACATCCTTATCAGCCGCTGTCGTCCGGGCTCCTTGGGAATGTAAACGCGCCTGCCACGCAGCCCTGAGATGTGCCGCGGGTCTGGGATGACACAAAGCAGATGCGCTGTGGGCTGGGCCTTCCCTGTTCTCCTATCCCCCAGCCTGCAAGCCCGGGGAGGGGGTGTATTGAGCCTTGCGCAGGGCAGGACACAAGCCCTTTGCCCTCTGGGCCTCAGTGTCCTCTGCCAGCACGCCTGGGACCCATGGGTGACCTAGAGCAAGAGCCCCCAAGTGACCCCACTGTCCTTCCTCATAAACATGAACTGAAACCCTCTGCTGGGCCAGGCGACAGGCTGGGGGCTGGGGGTAAAGCAGGAACCAGAAAACACAGCCCTCTGGAGTTCACTGTCTAGCGGGTGGGATAGAGAAACAAGTAATAATAATAACAGTGGTTTTGAGCACTGACTGTGTGCAGGCACCATTCTGAATGCTTTGTGTGCCCTAACTTACTGAATTCACGCAACTCTCTAAAGTAACATTGTTAAGATTTCCATTTTACAGATGGGGGAAACTGAGGCACGGGGAGTTTAAGTGATTTGCACAAATTTCCAAAGCTAGTGAGTGGCAGAGCTGGGATTCAAGCCCGAGGGCCCCAGCCTTGTAGACACTATGGTGAGGCTGTGAGCGGGGAGGCCAAAGCGTGACATCATCTCTGTCTAAGGTAAAGTGAGCTTTAAAAGTGACAAGGAAAGGAAGGGATCAGCACAGAGAGGGTGTCCGGGAAGGCTGTTTCTGCTGCCCACACCGTCGCAGAGCTTCATGGGGCCTGGCACCTCCTCTCCACTCCCCTTTCCCCTCTCTCCTGCACTTGGGCCTGCTGCTTGGGGCTCCCATTGGTCCAGGTGGGGCGCCTTCTGGCTCTGCTGTCCCCACGGGCTGCCCCGTGGATGTACCCCCAGGATCCAGAGGTTCCCATCAGGCAGCTGGAGAAGGGCCTTCCCACACCCTAGGAACACCTGGAGGCAGCGGGCCTGGGGTTAGGACTCAGATGGGCCTGAGTTTAAATCCTGGCTCTGCTCCAGGTGGACTGAGCACGCTCAGCTGTTCCTGCTCATCTCTGGGCCTCATTTCCCCATCTATAAAGTGAATTGTTTCCAAGGACCATTCCTTTGGCTCCGACATTCCAGAGTCTGTATGAACATGAGTGGATCTCACGTGAGTTAGCCTGTGACTGCGCCACGCAAGGTACAAACCAAGGGCTGGGTGGCTGTGAGAACAAGCTGCAGGCTGCTTGGCGGTCTTCCTGGAGGAGGAGGCCCTTGAACAGGTGCCTGAAATACATTGCTTCCTTTGCCCTCCCTTCCTTTCCTCCATGCTCTTCTCCTGAGTCCGGTCAGGCCAGGTCCCTGGGGATAGGTGCTACCAGTCTGAAGACAGGGCTCCATGCTCAGTGTCATGGGGGCTCAGATCAAAGTCTATGCAGGAACAGGAGGGACGGGCGATAGAGCAGGGTGCGGTCAGTGCCACCTTGTTGGGGGCTGACTGGGAAATCTTCAGAGGACGTGATCCTTGAAGAATAGTGGGCATCTGCCAGGCCCACCAGAGGGAGAAGGAGCAAAGAACATCAGGCAGGAGGAGCTGGGTGGATGAAGGCATGCAGGTGGGCTCCTGGAGTTCGGCATGTGTGGGGAGTGGCCCCCAGAGGGTCTGGCTGGAGGGTGGGGGCTCCCAAGGCTGGCAGGGGCCGGTGGAGCATGAAGGAGGTCCTTGAACACCAGGATGAAGTGCTGGAACTTGGAGGGTCCTAGGGAGCCATGAAAAGGTTCAGAGGAGAGAAGGGACGTGATCAGATATGTGTGTGGGAGAGGTCTTTGGGTTCTGTGAGGAGGATGGACTGCAGAGGCCAAGATGGCTGGGAGGCCATGGAGGATATGGTGTGGAGATTCAGGTGAGAGAGAATGAGCCGGAACCCTGTCAAGGGCAGTGGTCAGGGAGGGACTATTTATTTCAGAGAGGAAGCGATGGCCTTGGGAAGTAGCTGTTAGGTGACCCCCAGGTGTCTGGCTGGCTTGGGCACACTGAGGGTGGTGGTGGCACCACTGATGGACACCAGAGGGTGGGGAGTGCAGCCAGGGCCAGGGGACAGATGCTGTTTGGGACACACCAAGTATGGCTATAGGGTGGCCGGATCCTGGGCTCAAGGCCAGGGAAGGCCAGAGCTTGCCATGACCCTGGGAATGTAGGCTCCAGGTCAGGCTCCAGAATGGGGTCAGGGGTGGTGAGGGGTGGGAGGGGTAGGTGCAGGGGAGTGTTGGGTGAGGTGGCTAGGACAAAGAACGGAGCCGAGGAAGATGCCAAGGGCTCCTCCTCCCAGGGGTCCATCCCCCTGTCTGCACACTGGCCTAATCCTGTTACTGTGGACAGTCTGAGCTTTATGGCTTCTGTTCTGTGCATGCAGGGGGATTAGGACCAGAAGACTTCTGACTCCCTTCTCTTTCTGACTTTTTCTGGCTTCTCTGTTATCCTCCACCCCCCGCTGACCGTGTGGCCTTAGGGAAGGCTTTTCCTACCCTGGGCCTCAGCCTCCTCCTTAACCCAGAGCTAGTGGTAGCCTGGAACGCTCTCTACAGTTGTACAGACGGCCTCTGTAATTGTTTGTTCAAAGAACAATCGAACAGATCCCAGCTGCCCAGACTCTGCTCCTCTCCGCGGAGTCCACACACTCAGCCCTGCCTCACCGCCCAGCCTGCCTGCCCCTCTGCCCTCAATTAGTCAGAAGGCAGGATCTGGCCACAGATCCTCCAAGTGTCCCAGAGCTGGGGATCTGCAGCCAGGAGGCTTTCTCTCCACTCTGAGGATTGGAGCCAGCTCCTCAGTAAAACCCGACGGTCCCCAGAGTGGGGGCGCGGCAGCCCTGCTGACTCTCAGCAGACCCTGGGATTCAGAAAGAAGGCAGCTGGCGGCCAGCAGATAACGACCTCCGTCTGGTTTTTTGTTTTTTTTAAAACTTTCTTCACAAAGCGCTGGACACTATCCCACAGACCTCCTCATCACGGTTCTGTGAGGAAGGTAGAACTGGGAGAGCTATTACTTTACAGAAACTGTGGCTCTGAGAGAGAAAATAACTTGCCCAAAGTCACACAGCAAGTGGTAGAGCTAGCACGGAAACCTCGGCTCTGCCACAAAGCCCGTCCTCTGCAGAGGCAGCTGACAAGAGATCCCTGCAGTCCCCCCAGAACTCATATCCTATCCTAGGGATCCTCTGGGCAGGATGGACAAGGTCAGAGAATTGGGCAAGGGCAAGACAGCCCTAGCTTGGTAAGCCACGTGCCAATGCCTATACCACTGTGAGAGCATTGCCTGCCTCTCTCTGCCTCCACGTGGACCCAAGGCCCTGCCATGGCCCTCAACGGCCCTGGATGGCCTGGCCCAAGTTGCTCTCCTGCCTCTTCTCTTCTCTATTCCTCCCTTGCCCTGCAAGCTCCTGCCACGTGGTCTTCTTTGTATCTTCAAACATACCAGGCTCACAGCCACAGGACCTTTGCACATGCAGTTCCCAAAACTTAGATGGTTCTCCCCAGGCCCCACCTCCTTCCATGTCATAGTTAACATTTCCTCATCCTTACATCATTTTTGTAATAACAGCTTTACCAAAATATAATTCACATACCAGACAATTCACCTATTTGAAGTATACGATTCAATGGTTTTTAATATAGTCACAGAGATGGGCCAACTTTACCACAATCAATTTAAGAACATTTGCGTTATTTCCCCCTACACATACATGCACACCCCATTCCCGCTGGCAGTCACTCCTCTTCCCTTCACTACCAACGCTAGACAACTACTAATCTACTTTCTGTCTCTACAGAGTTGTCTATTTCAGACATTTTGTATGAATGGAATCATACAATGTGTGATCTTTTGTGATTGACTTCTTTCGCTTAGCTTGTTTTCAAGGCTCATCCATGTTGTAACATGTATCAGTACTTCATTTCTTTTTATTGCCAAATATATTCCTTTGTATGGATATACCACAATTTCTTTATCCATTCATCAGTTGATGGACATGTGGGTTGTTTCCACTTTTTGACTATTATGGACAATGCTGCTACAAAGATCCATGTACAAGTTTTTGTGTGGACGGAAGTTTTCATTTCTCTGGGAATATTCTTAGGAGTAGAATTGCTGGGATACATGTTTATCTTTTTGAGGAACTATTAGACTGTTTTCCACAACAGCTATACCATTTTACATTCCCACCAGCAGTATATAAGTGTTCCTATTTCTCCACATCCTCACCAACATTTTTATATATTTTTTTATAGCCATCTTGGTGGGTGTGAGATGGTATCTCATTATGGCTTTGATTTGTATTTCCCTGATGGCTAATAATGTTGAGCATCTTTTCATGTGTTTATTGGCTGTCTTTATATCTTCTTTGGAGAAATGTCTATTCCAGTCCTTTGCCCATTTTCAAATTGGGTCACTTGTCCTTTTATTGTTGAGTTGTAAGAGTTTTTTATATATTCTAGATACAAGTCCCTTGTCAGAGATATAATTTGCAAAAACCTCCCATTCTATGGGTTGTCTTCTAACTTTCTTTTGGGTGCTCACAAAAGAAATTTAATTTTGATGATGTACAATTTATTTTTCCCTGATCGTTCTTTTTGTGTGTTATCTAAGAAATCATTGCCTAATCTAAAGTCATGAAGATTTAGATCTATGTTTTCTTTTGAGTTTTATAGTTTTGGCTCTTACCTTTAGGTCTTTGATCCATTTTGAGTTAATTTTTGTATATGGTGTGAGGTAAGGATCCAACTTTACTTTTTTGCATGTGGATATACAGTTGTCCCAGCACCATTTGTTGAAAAGACTATTTTTTCCCATTGAATTGTTTTGGCACCCTTGTCAAAAATTGATTTCCTGTAAATGTCACCCTTTCATCCTAACTCAAGTGTCACTTCCTCAGGGAAGCCTTTGCTGACGTCCCTACCTCCACCCTCACCCCCAGCTCAGCCAGGTTCCTGTACACACACACATACACACAACATAGTGATAGCACCATAGGTTATAAACTATATCTATATAATGTAGTAGTCACAAGCACATACTCAGGAGCCCAAAGGCCAACATTCGAATACCTTTGCCGCTTATTAGCTGCCTGGACTGGATATATTTTTTTACCTATCTGTACCTCAATTTCTTCATCTGTAAATTGGGGACTTAGTCTCATATGATTGTCATGTTTGTGGGTACATGGCAGGTGGCAGTAGTGCTAATGGGTGGGCTGTTAGGAATCGGTGTCATCTGCCCCAAGAGACCCTACACTCCATGAAGACAGGCACCCTGCCTATCCTGGCTCCCACTCAGTCCTCCTGTCCAGCACCACACCTATAGGAGGGCATTCAATGCATACTCGTTGAATTAACTCGTGAATGGATGCATGCAGGAATGCATGGATGGGGCTGGCAGACAGCGTTCTGGTCCCACCCTCACACTGTCTGGCTGGGTGACTGCTCCGGAATTCTGTGTGTGAGTGCTTTGGACACAGGGGTGGGTTTACTCCCTTTCTCTCTTTGGTTATAGAACCCTCTATCATTTGAAATAAGGGGAACCCAATATACAAAGCAGATAAGGGGAGCTGCAGTGAGAGAGGCCGGGGTGGGGGTCTGAGCACCCCTAAGGCCCCCCAGAGCCTGTGGGAAACTGAAAACCACTGTCCTGGATGTGAGCCCTACGTGCTCCCCCTGCTCCGAGCAGCCCGTGATTCAGAGGCAGCTGACGTCTGACGCCCTTAATTCAGTTCAAATGCCAGAGGTCTGTGTCTTGCGGCGGTGTGGGGGAAGCAGAGGGGTGCATTCCAAAGGGGAAAGCTCTTCCTTCTTCTACCCACAGGAGAGGAGCGCGGCTCCCTGAAGTTCCCGTGCACGTATGAGCATGTCCTTGCTCTCACACCCTCCCTGCCTCCTTGGTTTCCTGACCAGACCTGGAATCGCCTGGTCTCCTGGGCCAAGCTTCCACCTGCCCACCCCTCCGTCCTGATCTGAGACCCAGCTCACTTCCAGGGAGGCCCACAACGTCCCTGCCCAGGTCACTGCCATGCCCTCCTTTCACCTGAGAGACAACCCCTGGGAGGCTGAGAGAGGTCAGTGATTCATACAAGGTCTGCATAGCAAATAAGTGGTAGAGTAAGGAGTCAACCCCCAGTATCTCCACCCCAAATCCAATGCTCTTTCCCAACAGCTGCCTCCAATACACTAAGAGGGCACCATAATCCGAGCGCCCAGCGCCCTGGGAGGAGGGGAGGAAGGACAGTCCCAAGGGAGGCCCCCAAGGCAGATCTACCCTCACCTCCACAACACTACAACCCCTCCTCCCAAACTCCCACCCCGCAAAGGACCTAATGCTTCCCCCAGGCAGAGGTGTCCTGGCCGTACTGGAAAGCAGGGGAGGGGAGGTTCCTGCTTGGTTAGGCTGAGGTTGTGTCATCCAGGTTACCACCAACCTCGCTGAGCCTCAGTTTATTCCCCATGACATGACGAGAAGAGTATCCACACCACGAGTTGTTTTGAGGAGTAAATGAAGCTGAGCCCTTAGCCCTCGGGCCAGTGCGGACTAACCAAGCGAAAGTAGTTTTTACCCTTGTCCTCAGTGCAGGGGAAGTTGTCGACTGGTCCAGACAGGAGCTGCCCAGGTAACTTGAGGAGCCCCCCCTTTGGCGTCGGGGCTGGCGCCGACCCCCCAGTGCCTGCACCAGCAGGGCCTGGAGGAGCCACTCCAGGTTCATAAAGAAAGAGGCCATTGCCTTCCATATTCCTCCCAGGTCTCTGAGTTCACAGAGTGTGTTTTGTTTTAGGAAGTGTATTTCCACAGGAAAAAGAGGTTTAGAAGGCTGCTCGTTTGGAGAGAAGAACTTGGGAGATCCACTGGTAACTTCTAGTTCATTTTAAAGTTTTTAAAAAATTCCGATTGCCTTCAGGACGTTAACTTCATTTGTCGTAACTCAGGAGTGTGTGGAAATAGAAGGCACGTGGGGCGTGAGGAAGTGCCTGGGCTTCCGAGTCTCCCTGCTTTGAAATCGGCTCTGCGAATTACCAAGGGCACATACATTATCTAACCTTTCTGAGCCTCAGTTTCCTCACCTGTAATTAGAGAAAACTGAGATAATGTATGTGAAGGGTCCCCTCAGGCCTGGCACCAAAGCATAAGCGGAGCTGGAGGGAACTCTGTAAGGGAAAGGTCCGATCCAGCTGGGGGCGCCGGGGCGCGCTTCCTGTGCTGGCAGATGGTCTAATCGCAGCCCCGCTGTCTGGCTCTGTGACTTCCAAACTCTGTAAACTGGGCGCTCTGGATACAGGGGTGGTGTGCTCCCCAGAAGCACAGAGAATGCAGTTGAGGCGGAGCAGACAGCTTGTGCAAAAGTAGTGCAGTAGGAAGCCACAGAGCCTGCCCAAGATATTTCCAGTTTCGGACTGAAGGATTCATGGAGGGAAGAGCAGGAAGGTGGCAGGGTGGGGTTGAGGCTTGGGGTGTGTGCAGGTGACCCTCTGCTCCTAGTCGCCCACCCCCCCACCCCCCAAGGCAGGCTTCTAACTGCCTTTCCCTGTTCCTTCCCAGGCTGCTTCTAGGAAGGGCTCCTGGGTCTATTTTCAGCTCCCGAGGGTGGGGAGGGCACAGTGAGTCAGGTCTGTTCTGCTGTTGACACTCAGCTTCCGGACACTCGTGTTAAGGGGTGGGGTCCCGGAAGTGTGGCCTCCCCTCAACCCCCAGCCCCTCCAACCCACAGTAGGATCAAGGGAAGTGGGGTCTGACCCACGCCTGGGATTATTCATTCAACCAGTCCGCAAGAGTCAAGCCAACAAGATATGCCTCTTGATATTAAATAATAAAAACGAGGCCACAAAGGATGTTAGATAAGACAGGCAAGCAGGAGGGAGAGGGCATTCTCAGCAGTAGCAGCTGAGTGTGAAGGGACTGGTGGGACTTACAGGGGTGGGGTGAGGGGCGGTGGGCTCTGAGCGGAGAGGTGGGGGCAGACCTCCCGGGCCATCTGCTAAGGTAGGATGGGAAGCCTGAGGCCCAGGAAAAGGGAGAATTCTCTACCCCAGGGTGCACTAGAATATTCCAGCCCGGATCTGAAATGAGTTGCCTTTGCCCTGTGGCTTTGAAGCGTCCCAGCGTGGAGTCCTGAAATGCGAGCGCCCCAGCTGCATCACTGGCCTAAGTGCAGGACTCCCCCAAGGGGAGCTGCTTCCAGGAACTGAAGCCTGTTTGGAAGGCTGAGTCTTGGGTGAGCTGGACCAACCCCTCTGGTACCCCATCTCAGACAGGCCTCCTCAGGGAGGACCCCCTCCACCCCCGCCGAGGGTAAGGTTTGATGTGACTGTGGTCCTCATCAGTTGTTCATGGACAGTAGGTTGGTTTTTAAACCCAGACCGAAGCTGGGAGTCTAGGCACCAAGCTCTCCCCTTTGACCAGCTGCTGTTCCCCTGGCCAGGCAGCCACGGCCAAGCCAGACAATGATCAGTTCTTGAACCACTTCCAGGCACGTCCAGATTTGGCCCACCAGGCCTTCCAGGGCCTGAAGGGACATTATGACCCTTTCCTGCGGCTCTGACTAACAGGCCCCTGGCTCCATGAAGCATCACAACAGAGCCTGTTGCCAAGGCTACCTCCAAACCCAGTGGCCTGGGACCTGGGGCCTCAGCCACGCTGCCCTGGTTGCTGGCATTGAGTCCTTGCTATGCTCCCTGGGCTATGCGGGGAGAATAAGGCAGCAGCGTGTCCCATCTGGGCCTTTGGGGATGTCTCAGCCCTTGGGGAGAGCCCTCAGCCGCTCTCTCTCTTTCCCTGGGCCCTGTCCCCCAGGTCTTCTTTGCCAATGACCACCCCTGTGCAAGTCGTTTCCAGAGCCCAGCTTCCACTCCTGAGCTTCAAAATGGCTATTAATGGCCTCCTGAAGGCCCGGGTTCGCATCCCGAGGCCTCCTTGTGAGGGCACGCCGGCCTGAGCGGTGCGGTGGGCTGATGCAGCAACCTCACGGCAGGAAGCGGGTGTGGCGCAATGGATAGCGCACCCGTTTACCATATGAGAGGCCCCGGGTTCGCTTCCTGGCGCCTCCTTGTGAGGGCAGGCGCCGTGGGCTGATGCGGCAAGACC
>JAQZBX010098823.1:0-11533 GCA_029593785.1 Cabassous unicinctus
TTTGCAGATGAAATGATCCTCTATGCAGAAAATCCTGAAAAATGCACAACAAAGTTCTTAGAGCTAATAAATGAATTCAGCAAATTGGTGGGGAAAGACCAACACTGAAAAAATCAGTGTTTATATACACAAGCAATGAATAATCAGAAAAAGAAATCAAGGAAAAAATCCCACTCACAAAATCAATAAAAATAATCAAATACCTAGAAATAAATGTAACAATGATGGAATAGACTTGAACAAAAGAAAATTATAAAACACTAAAGAATGGAATCAAAGGAGACTTAAATAAATTGAAGTACATGCTATGTTCATGTATATGAAGACTAAATATGATTAAGTTGGCAATCCTACAAAAAACAATATATAGATTCAAGACAATCCTAATAAAATCTCAAATAACTTTCTATATAAATATTATGATTGGAAAGATAATCATTATGTTTATATGATAGAGCAAGGGGTTCTGAATAATCAAAACCATCTTTAAAGAGAGAAATGAAGTAATGATACCATGCTATCTTTTTTGTTTTGTTTTGTCTTATTATTTTATTTTATTTTTTTAAAATTTTTATATTTTAAAAGATGCTTAGATTACATAAATGTTACACAAAAATTCAGGAACTCCCATGCTCCCCACCTCCCACACCTCCCGTAACCTCCCACACATAAACATCTTTAATTAGTGTGGCACATCACCTGCAATGTATCTACACATCCTAGGGCTTTGCCACTAAGCATGGACCATAGTTCACATTGTAGACCACACTCTCTCCCACACAGTTCTGCATGTTATATGCTGATGTAAAATGGCCTATATCTCTCATTGTAATATCACTCAGGATAATTCCCAAGTCCTGAAAAAGCCCCTGTATTACAACTACTTTTCCCTTCCCTGCCCCAAAAGCATCCTGTGGCCACTGACTCCACCTCACTGTTGTAATTTCTTCCATTGCTTGAATCACAATATGTCTAAAACAGAATACCATTAAGTCCACTCTAGTCCATAGCTCTTCCTTGAATCCTGAGGAGTTTGGGATGGTGATGTCCACTCCAGCTCCAAGTGAGAGGGAGCTTATATTCCATGGATACAGTGGATGGGATTAACCTGCTGGAAGCTGCAGGCTCTCTCCATTCCATGGGATGGCCATTGTCAATCATTGTCTCCTCACCAGGTGACTTGGGTGAGTCCATTGAGCTGTAGAGTAGGAGTTGCAGTTCCACTGAGATTCCAGGCCCAGCTGGAACATGCGCAGGGCAGAAGTTCCAGTCTCTGGAAGTACACCTACAAACTCTAGCCCCATAAATAGGTTTGAATAGAAGGGACTGATGCACCATGTGCAGGGAGGACTTCTTTGAGTCCAACTCTGTCACTCTCAGGAGCACAGATTACAAAGTAGACCCACTGATAAGGCATTAATCTCTGGAGCTATCCCCCCTTATTTAGGGCCTGGATGTCTCCAGAGCCCTCAGGAGCCCCTCTGTGTGAGGGTGATATCCACTTTGGTGTTCTATGAGATTCTACTGAGGTGTGCACAAGCGTTACCTCTGGGATGACCTCCAGACTCTCTTTGAAGTCTCTTAGCCACATGAGCTCATTTGTCTTTACCTTTTCCCCCTTTTATTCAAGGTCTTTTTCCAGTCATATTGCCAGTTGTCACTTGGTATTAATCCCTTGTTGCCAAGGAGGTTCATCCCCAGGAGTTGTGTCCCATGCTGGGGGGAAGGTAATGCATTCATATGCTGAGTTTGGCTTAGAGAGTGGCCACATTTGAGCAACACAGAGGCTCTCAGGTGGCAACATTTAGGCACTCCATAACAGTAGGCTTAGTTTCAATTACAAGAGCAAAGACTCATAAGGCTAGTCATCAATAACTAGACCCCATCAGTGGACCATCCTCCTTTGCAGGCACTGCCCCTGCAGTTGGGGGACTGTTGTTGCTCCATTGGAGAATGTGGCAGAGTGCTCCAGACTGGGAACTCAGTATTCCCTCATTTATTGAGTGATTGTCTACCTACTGTGACTATGCTGCACCCCTTGATCTTTTGAACAGTTTTATACACCTTTCATGTATATTCATGTGAACTTCCTCCCATGAAACCCCCATCCCAGACATCCCTGACCAATGATCTTCTGGTGACCCTTTTGTAACCCTTCTGTGATCTAAACCTTCCTTGAAGATGAAGTCCATATAATAACTAAATACAATTAATAGGAAAATGAAATAATAATGATAAGCTTAAATGTAATAGAGAAAATACATGGAAACTCAGAAAAAAAACCTAAAATAAAATAAAATTAAAGGATTGGGACATTCAAAAAATGAGAAAAATAAATTATAAAAAAAGTAAAAACTAAAAAAAATTATTATTATTATTGTTTCCTTTTATCACTGCATTATCAGGTGTCCAGTCTGTACCATGGCACCTTCCCCCTCTCACTTCCCAGTGTCTCCTAAATTTTCATTTAATTTTCAAAGAAGATTTATGTCACAGCAAAGTCACACACAGAAAACCAGAGACTCTCATATAACCTGCCTCCTTCCCCTTTCGTTACCTCATATTAAAACCGTTTTTATGTGGATGGTAGCATTGTTATAACTTTTATACAGATAGTGAAATATAGCTACTAAATATTGTCAATGGTTTACAGTATAGTTTACAATTTAGACAGTACAGTTTAATAATTTTTGATGATATTTACCATGTGCTGTGTCCATTACTGTAAGGTAATTAAAAACATTTCCCATGACCACTAAATACCCCCTGCTTGATCTTTTCTGTTCCTTCCTCCCCATCCCCCAAGCTTGACTCAAGGAGTAACAGGATTCATAGTTATATGCAACAAGAGGTCTTGACATGCTGATTATCCTCCCCTATTAGGATCCACCCTTGCTCCTAAGAGACACCCACCTGTCTGTTTCTGGATGAATTGGTCCTCCCAAAGATGGGGGTCCATCTCCTTCCCACTCACCACGTGCGTCTCCACTCCCCAACACAACACATTATGACAGGATGAACACTCACACACTCCACAGAAGCCTATTCCAGATGTGCTCCATCTTGAATGCCCCCCAACCTAAACCCTAAACCAGTGACACTTCCTTATCATATTGTCATAAGAGCATTCCCACTCCTGCATTTTCAACCTCATACCCACAAATGTCATGTTCTCTTATTCCCCATCCCATCTCTCCCCCCAGTATCCTGGATATTCTAACCTGCCCTTCCTAATCTACCCACCTGTCAACCCTACATCACCAAACCCAGTAATATCACTACCCACCTGTCCTATCCTTCAATGTGCAACTATACTCTATCACTTTACCAGAGATTATGTCCATATGGATGATGGCTCACAACCTTCTCTTCTCTTTCTCTCTCTTGTTAACCTATCTTTCAGACAATGGTTCTCAGAGACTGCTCACTTTCCTCAATTCAAATCAGTGAAGTCATATACTGTTCATCCTTCAGTGCCTGGCTTGCTTCACTCAACAGAAGGTCTTACCATGCTATCAATACAAAGCTACCAGTGGTCACTAGATGCTTTTGGGGCAGGGAGGGTCAGGGCAGTTGTAATACAAGGACTTTTTCAGAACTTGGGGGTTGTCCTGAGTGACATTGTGGCAATGGATATAGGCCATTTTACATCAGCATATACCATGCAGAACTGTGTGGGAGAGAGTGTGGGCTAAGATGTGAACTGTGGTCTATGCTTAGTAGCAAAACCCCAGGATGTGTATATCAATTGCAGGTGATGTGCCACACTAATGAAAGATGTTTATGTGGGATGTTATGGGAGATGTGGGAGGTGGGGAACACGGGAATTTCTATAATTTTTTGTGTAACATTTAGGTAATCTAAGCACCTTTTAAAATATATATATATATTTAAATTTTATATATATATATATATAACATTTATGTAAGCAAATGCACATATACACATATATATTTATATATCATTTTACAAATATTTGTTTGTATTGTGAAAAATTTGATTTTTACCCACAATAAAAAAAAATTTTAAAAATAAAGGTAGTAAGTTAATACTTCACAGAATTAGTAAAAATAAGTTTAAGGAGACAGAGGATATGTTCAGTTCTGGACATGTTAAATTTAGGATGTCTAATTGAAGGTATCCACAGGTAGTTTGATGTGAAGTTTTAAAATACCCAAGAGAGCTTTACTCAGCAAAATTTAGCATAATATTCCCATTTCTTCTATCTTTTTCTTTATTCTTCAATCAGAGATTGTAGGATTCAAGAGACGGGTGAGAGCAAAATCAAAAATAAACTGGTTTGTCAAGTGATGTTGTGGGGAAAGGTGACACATAGAGAAATATGCATGGAATAAAATAAAGAACAACCACAGTGATGTGAGCTGACAATGTGACAAATGCATTGAATAAGTCTCCTGAAGAAAGTTCCAAACGTTAACCAAAATGAAGACATAGGAAAGGATCAGCAGGAAGAAGTGCCCATGATCATGAACGCACTGTTGGCAGCAACAATAAACTCATATTTGTACCCCCCCCAAACAAAACAAAACAAACAAGCAAACAAACAAAAAACAGCATGGAATTGGCACAAAACCATATATGCTAATGGCATATAATTGATAGCTCAGAAATAGTCCCTTTCTTTTATGGTCAACAAAATTTTGCCAAGGTGGCAAAGATGACACAATTGGAAAAAAATAGTCTCTTCAACAAATGTGGGGAAACTGCATCTCCATTGGCTTAAAAAAAAAAAAAGGTAGACTCTGTACCTCACAGCCAATACAAAAATCATCTTAAAATCTCAAAATGGATCAAAACCTAAATATAAGAACCAGGATTATAAAAAATCTGGTTGAAAATATAGAGAATCATCTTCATGACTCTGTGTTAGGCAGTGAGTTCTTAGACTTAACACCCAAAACACAAGTATTAAAAGGAAAATTAGATAAATGAGACCTGGTCACATTTTTTTTTTAAATTGTGCCTTAATAAAGTTTTTCATGAAAGTACACAAAAACGTATACAATGAGAAGAGAATATTTGGAAACCTTGTATCCAATAAAGGGTTAGTATCCAGAATATGTAAAAAAATACCTTTAACTTAACAGCCAAAAGACAAACCAGTCAATTAATGAATGGACAAAAGACATGAATAAAAATCTCTACAATTAAGAGATACAAATGGCCAGGAAGTACATAAAAAGATACTCAAGATCATTAACCATCAGGGAAATACAAATCAAAACCAAAATGAAATCCCATTTCACACTCATTAGAATGGTTGCTTTTTAAAAACCTGGAAAATAAGTATTGGGGAGTTTCTGGAGAAATAGGAACACTCACTTATTGATGATGGCAAGTAAAATAGTGCGGCTATGTGGAAGACAGTTTGGCAGTTCTTCAGAAAGCTAAGTATAGAAGTACTGTGTTACCCAGCAATCCCGCTACTAGGTTTATACCCAAGAGAATTAAAAGCAGAAGGTCAAATAAATATTTGTGCATCAATGTTCACAAATATTCATAATGGAATATTATTCAGCAATAAAAATTAATGAAGTCTTGATACATGCAACAACTTGGAAGCAACTTAAAGACATCATTTTCAGTGAAATAAGCCAGACACAAAAAAGACAAATATTGTACGATCTCACTGATTTGAAATAATTTGAATAAGCAAACTCATAATGTCAAAATCTAAATGATATATTTCCAGGGGACAGTGTGAGGATAAAAAATAAGAAGTTAAGGCTTAAAATGTATAGGGTTCCTTTCTGGAATAATGAAAATGTTTTGGAAATGGATGGTGATGACAGTAGTACAATGTTGATAATGTAATTAACAGCTCTGAAATATATATCTGGATGAGATTAAAAGGGAGAATGTTAGATTGTGTATATGATAACAGAATAAAAATTTAAAAATTTTTATTTGATACTATTAAAAATAAATAGTTACAGAGGTGATTTCATCAAAATGGTGACATAAAACATCCCATGGAACAGTATCCTCTTAGAATCAGTAAATAAAAGGACAAAGATGACTAAAACTCTGGAGGCTGATAGAGACTAGAGAAGGACTCCACAAATGCTTAAATAAAGAAAAACAATCTCCAACTACAGGCAGGAGATTTTATTCCCAGACCTTTGTTCGAGAACCCTCCACCTAACTCAGTCCCACATACATAAGGAGTTGCACAGATGCAGCACAGCCTCGGTCCCTCTTGATGTGGATGTAGACTATATAGAGAGCTACTCAAAGCAGTGGGTTAGAACCCCATGCATTTCCAGGCACAGGGTCCCAAGTCTTCAGAGATCTGGAGCAGAACACAGAATACTAAGGAGTGTCAGATGCAATAGGGATCTCAGGGGAATGAAAGAGAGAGAGAGAGAGAGAGAGAGAGAGAGAGAGAGAGAGAGAGAGAGAGACTGGCAGAAATGTTGACAGGAGGTGCACATTCGATCTAAGTTCAGTTTGCTGGGAAATCTAAATGCAAAAAAGTCTTTTCTGGATTGTCCCACATTTCTGGATTGATCCTATCTGTGTCACTGGGGAAGGGTGCTCTAAAGTGTACCAGAAGCAAAAAAGCCTCAGATGACAAAAGGAGAAGTAACTGATTTGTTGTAGGACAGAACAATTCCCCAAACTGAAAAGTGTAAGGAACAGGGGAAACTCAGTGAGTGAGAGAATTTAAACAAATCATAGGAGATGGAAAGAAAATCTTGCACAAAAAATAAGCAGAACAGATCAAGATTCATGGAAAAGGAACAGAGGAAAGGATGCGTTCTCCTGGAGGTGGAAAAATTGCACAAAAAGTGCAATAGTAAAAATTGTGTGGATTAACCAGGACATGAAAGAGATGAAGAAAAACGGAGAAAATGTGAAAAGTTTAACACTGGCTACTCTAAATGTCCAGAGTAAATTGGACCAAGCATCAGAGAAGAGCCTTAAATAGCTAGTCACCAAAAAGTCTTAGAGAAGAGGAAGAAACTGACCTTCAGAGTTAACATCTCAAAATAATCAGAGGCCTAGACAACAACAAAAGTTGCAAGCCTTACTAAGAGAAAAGGAAGATACAGTTCACCCAGGGTAATTTCATGAAACTTCAACATAGAAACAGAATTGGAACAACTAATCAAAGAAATTAAAGTAAATCTCTGCAAGAAATGTAAGGAAATGAAGGAAAATATGCATACAGAGCTAACGGATATTAAGAAGATTATGTGTGGACATAAGGAATAATTTGAAAGTTGAAAAAGAAACACAATAGAAATTACGGGGATGGAAATCATAATAGATATAAAAATACATGACAGCCATAAAGGAGCAGATTTGGACAAGTAGAAGGAAAAATCATTGAACTAGAAGCCAGGGAAATCAAAAACAAAGAACAGAAAGAGAAAAGACTAAAAAATTAAGCAGAGATTTCAGGGTTTGAGTGACAGTTTGAAGCACCCAATCATATGCATCAATGCTGTATCAAAAACCAAAGTGAAGGGAAAAGGCGCAGAAAAAATATTTGAGGACTTAATGGCTGAAAAGTTCCCAACTCTTATGAAAGACATAAACATACTTGTCCAAGAAGTTGAACATTCTCTAAACAGAATAAGTCCTAATAAACCTACTTTAAGATGCTTAAAAAATAAGGGACAGTTTAAAATATTCACAGACAAATAGAAATCGAGAGAGTTTGTCAACAAAAGACCTAACCTACAGGTATTAATGAAGGGAATTTTGTAGGCTGAAAAGAAAACGCAGGAAAAAGTGGCTTGGAATAGTGCAAAGAAATGAAGATCATTAGTAAAAGTAATTAAAAGGGTTAATGCAAAACCCAATAATATTTTATCCTCAATATACAATTATACTCTTTAATTACTGTTAAGAGTCAGAATACTACTGAACAAGAGAAAGGTATATTTCCTAATAATGGGCATGCAATATATCAAGAGAGAGTTTTGGACAAAAACAATCTGAAGAGGGGAAACTGGTATGTGGAAACAGAGAACATGTATGCATTGAAGGTAAATTGGTATCTTTTCAAATTAGTAGCTCTTATTCATAGGTTGTATAACACAAACCCCAGACAAAATACAAAAGAAGTATACATCACAAAAGATCAAGTATACAGAAAAGCAAGATGAAATAAAGGAAAAGAGATACAAAAATATATGATATATGAAAACTATGGGCAAGATCGCTTAAGAAAATGCTCCCTTTAAAGTAATAATACTGAATATTAATAGATTAAATTCTCTAAAGACACAGATTGGCAGAAGGAACAAAAAGCAGGATCCAATTACAAGAAACTCACCTTAGACCCAAAAATTTAAATAGAATGAAAGTGAAATGATGGAAAATGTATTACATGTAAAAGTCATCAAAATAGAACATGAGAAGATATACTTATATCAGACTAAGTAAACTTTAAATCAGAAGATGTTAAATGAGATGAGGAAAGATCCTATATATTAATAATCAACGAACCAAGAAGAAATAACAATAATAAATATTTATGTAATACAATATTTATATTTGGTTCCCCAAAATACATAAAGCAAACACTGGCAAAACTGAAAGGAGAAATAGAAACCTCCACAATAATTGTCACAAATGCAATACTCCACTCTCATCAACAGAATATCAAGACAGAAGATCAATAAGGAAACAGAGAAATTAAGTTATGTTTTAAATAAACTAGACCTAATAGACATATACAGAACATTGCACCCTAAAACAGGGGATATGCATTTTTCCAAAGTACAGATGAATCACTGTTCAGGTTAGACTACATGTTGGGTTACACAAAAATCTCTGTAAATATAAAAACATTGAAATTATCTAAAGCACATTCTCTGACCATAATGCAATGAAAGTGGGGATCAATAACATGTGGAGAACTGTTAAACTCACAAATATATGGAATGTAGACAACACACTTTTAAACACTCAGTGCGTCAAAGAAGAAATTTCAAGAGAAATCAGTAAATATATTGAGACAAAGGACAATGAGAACACAATGTGCAGTGAAGACAGTGATGAGAGGGAATGAGGGGTTAATGTTTAAATTTACAGATTATCTGTTTGGTTTCATTATAAAGTTTTGGAAATAGATGGTGGTGATGGCAGTGCATTACTGTGAGTGTAATAAACAGCAATTATATATGTGAATGTGGTTGAAAGGGGAAATTTTAGGTCATATATATGTTACTGGAATTAAAATTAAGAGGTAAAATATAGGACTGAACAATGCAATTAACTGTATTTTAAATAATGGACTATAGATAATAGTAAAATTATAAATTTTTCTTTTATGAATTACAGCAAATGTACTATGCTAATGCAAGTTGTTAATAATAGGGTGGAACATTGAAAAAATATACCTAAATTTAAAGTATGGACTATAATTAATGGGGCAATTATGATATTCTTTCATCAACGGTAACAAAGATATTGCACTAATGCAAAGAGATAATAATAAGGGTCTGAGTTTATAAGAACAAGGTATTTGAGCAATGCTCAAAAATCAGTAGCATTTCTGTACACAAATAACAAGCAATCTGAGGAGGAAATTAAGAAAAAAAATACCATTTACAATAGTAACTAAAAGAATCAAATAACTAGGAATAAATTTAACTAAAGATGTAAAGGACTTATATACAGAAAACTACACAACACTGTTAAAGGAAATCAAAGAAGACTTGAATAAACGGAAAAATATTCCCTGTTCATGGATAGGAAGACTAAACATCATCAAGATGTCTATACTACCCAAACTAATCTATAGATTTAATGCACTCCCAATAAAAATCAACACTGCATTTTTTAAGGAACTGGAAAAACTAACCACAAAATATATTTGGAGAGGTAAGAGGCCCCGAATTGCCAAAGACATATTGAAAAAGAAAAATGAAGTTGGAGGTTCACATTACCTGACTTTAAAACATACTACAAAGCTACAGTGATCAAAACCGCATGGTATTGGCACAAGTACAGACCTACTGACCAATGGAACCGAATTGAGAGTTCTGATATAGATCCTCACATATACCGTCATCTGATATTCGACAAGGCCACCAAGCCCACTCAATTGGGAGAGATTGGCCTCTTTAACAAATGGTGCTTGGAGAAATGGATATCCATATACAAAAGAATGGGAGAAGAATACCATCTCACACCTTATACAAAAATCAACTCCAGATGGATCAAAGATCTAAATATAAGAGCCAAAACCATGAAGACCTTGGAAGATTATGTAGGGAAGCATCTACAGGATCTAGTAATAGGAAATGGTTTCATGAACTTCACAGCCAAAGCACGAGCAGCAAGAGAAAAAATAGATAAATGGGATTTCATCAAAATTAAAAACATCTGCACCTCAAAGGATGTTATTAAGAAAATAAAAAGGCAGCCTACACAATGGGAAAAAAATATTTGGCAATCATATATCTGATAGGAGAATAATATCCTGCATATGTAAAGAAATCCTATATCTCAAAAATAAAAAGACAAACAACCCATTTAAAAAATGGGCAAGTGACCTGAAAAGACACTTCTCCAAGGAAGAAATACAAATGGCTAAAAAGCACATGAAAAAATGCTTTACATCGCTAGCTATTAGGGAAATGCAAATCAAAACCACAATGAGATACCATCTTACACCCATTAGAATGGCAGCTATCAAAAAAGCAGCAGAATGTAAGTGTTGGAGAGGATGTGGAGGAATAGGAACTCTAATCCACTGCTGGTGGGATTGTGGAATGGTCCAGCCACTGTGGAGAACAGTTTGGCAATTCCTCAGAAAACTAATAGATCTTCCATATGATCCAGCAATTCCACTGCTGGGTATATACCCAGAAGAACTGAAAGCAAAGACACGAACAGATATATGCACACCAGTGTTCATAGTGGCATTGTTCACCATTGCCAAAAGTTGGAATCAGCCACGGTGTCCACCAACAAATGAATGGATAAGCAAAATGTGGCACATACATACAATGGAATATTACTCAGCTGTTAGGAGGAATAAAGTGCTGACACATGGAATAACATGGATGAATCTTGAAGACCTTATGTTGAGTGAAGCAAGCCAGGCATTGAAGGAAGAACAGTTTATGACCTCATTGATTTGAATTGAGGTAAGATAACATTTTCTGAGAACCACTGACCTAAAGATAGGCTAACCAGGAAGAAAGAGAGAAGGGTAGGCTGTGAGCCATCACCCATATGGACATTATCTATGGTAAATTGAAAGAGTATAGTTAAATATTAAAGGATAGGACAGGTGGGTAGAAATTTCCCTGGGTTCAGTGGTGCAAGATTAACAGGTGGGTAGATTATGAAGGACAGGTTAGAATAACCAGGATATGTAAATATGAATCTTGTCATCCCATGAGCCAAGACAGGGAAGAGTCATATGCCCCAGGGGGTGGGGAGGAAGGAACAGAAAAGATCAAATGGGGTATGTAATGGTCATGGGAAATATTCTTCATTACCTTACATTAATGGACACAGGACATGGTAAATATCATCAAAAATT
>JAQZBX010098824.1:0-11537 GCA_029593785.1 Cabassous unicinctus
ATGTTTCAGCCCAGTTTTCAGGGAGCGTCTTGCCACCTTAGGTTATGGAGATGGTGGAGAACATTCTCCAAGGGTTGGGGAGAGTGAGATTGACACCCAAGTGCTTTGAGAAGGGTGGGCTTGCTCCCCATAGGTTGGGGAATGTGAGGTCAACACCCCAACTGAGAAATGTGGGCTTTGACACCCCACTGAGAATATGAAAGGTCAAGTCATCAACTCACTGTTCTGAGACTGTAGGACCTGTATGCCAGAGATTAGGGAGAATGTTGCTGCCACCTCACGGTACTAAGAGAGTTGAGACTGTACCCCAGAGATTGGGAATTAATGGCCATCACCCCAATGTTCTTGAAGGATGATGTATGGAGCTCAGTCACCACCCAGATGCTTGATGATGGTGGAACCAAGGAAATGGCTGTTGGGTAAAACTGTGGAAAGGATGGGCCCATCTTAAGAATGATTTTAAGACTTTGAAACCTAATGCAGAATGCCCTGGAGGTTTTCAGAATTGAAGGGGACCAGTGACTCATGTTTCCTTCCCAATTTCTCCTTATGGCAGTGAACAGGTTTATCCTATGTCTGTCCCTTTGTATATTGGAAGCAGATAAATTGCTTTGTAAGTTTCACAGGTCTACAGCTAGAGAGGACTTTTCCCCAAGAAAAACTGTATTTTAAAAACTGTGGTATGATTTTGTATTTAGCATTGATAACTGAAAGGATTTAATGGTTTTAGAATATTGTAATGTCTTCTTGGAAATCAGAGGAATGTGAATGTGTGGCAGTTTGAGATTATTTATAAATTCCAAAAGGAGAGATTATGTTTGTAATCTGGCCTGTTCCTCTGGGTATGATACACTTTGATTGTATTAGATTCAGCTGAAAAGTCTTTGATTAAATTATATTAAGATTAAGGCTTTGATTCAACCACATCAGTAGGGTGTAACTCAGGTTAAGTCCTCGCCCCCTTGGTGGGCTATACAAACAGACACTTACACAAAGGGCACACAGAAGAATACAGAGAGGAAAGATGAGAGAGCACCATAGGCAAGGCAGAGGAGAGAACTTTGATCTCTTTGCCCTAGAGAGAGTTGAGCCATTGACATGATAGTTTACAGATGACCTTGTGATGAGAACAAAGCAGCTGAGCCTGGAAAGAAATGAGTCCTATGGCAGCCTATGGTTGGACTTAAAGAAGCTGGGACCATGGAGACTTAAGAGGAAGAAGGAAGGCCAAACACTAGCAGAGATCAGCAACCATCTTTGGTCAGGAAGTACCTCTTATGCTATCTTGAGTTAGACACTTTAGGGTCTTGTAACTGTAAGCTTCTCCCCCAAATAAATACCCTTTATAAAAGTCAACAGATTTCTGGGAATTTTCATCATCACCTCTTTGGCTGACTAATACCCATCCTCATTCCAGAGAGAATAGTTTTAAAGGAAAATAGTGGTCACAGGTCTCAAGCAAGTCTGAAACACTCTAAGGTAAGCACCATTGGATCTTAAGGCCTGAGAGTCACTTGTGAAGTCATACTTTATTCTCCAGACCTGCTGGAGCATCAGTTCCACTGTTTTAAATTCTTGTGCAGCAGCCAGGTTTTTCACAAATGCTAGATAATAGGACCTACCCTCTCTGAGCACCAGAATGGCATTTGGCCTGTTCAAGAATGCTAAGACACAAGCCTCAGCATTGGGATGGTGGCACTCTCTCTGAACATCAATTTGCATGCTTACCCTCTCAATGCAGCAGGTCAGAAGACCTGCCCCCTTTAAGGGCAGAGGCAACTTTATTTCACCACACACATGGGTGAGTCTTTTCTCTTTGTCCAAGGAGAACTTTTTGCTCCAGAATTCTGTTTCCATGGTTCTGAACTTGAAGTCATATTTCCTTCAATCCACCCATTCTGTCTCTTTCAGTCCAGAATGGCCATGCTTCTTCTCACATAAATTTTGCAAAATACTTGTCAGGTTCTCATGCAGTTCAAAGGGGTTCCAAATAATCAGACAAAAGGATTTTACACAGATCCTTCTTGAATAACTACTGTGGTAGTATGTACCTGTATGTACCCCAGAAAAACTTATTCTTAAATTTAATGCTATCCTATGGGTGTCATCCCATTGTCTAGTAGAACCTTTTGATGAAGTTACTTCTGTTGAGATGTAGCCCAGCCCAATCAGGATTGGTCTTAATCCTGTTACTGGAGTTCTTTATGAGCAGAATGAGATTCAACTATTGAAGTGAAAGCCACAGGAAACAAGAGGCTGGACATTGATGGAACCTGGAAGAGAAGGGATAGACCAGGTGATGCCACCATGTGCTCTGCTATGTGACAGAGTAGCCAAGAATCACCAGAAGCCAGCCCCATGACACCACATTCTTTAGGAAGAAAACATCACTTAGATGACATTGGATGTGGACATTTTTCCAGCCACAAACAATGAGCAAATTAATTCCCATTGTTAAATCTGAACAATTTCATTGTATTTTCTTGAACAGCCTAGGTAATAAAAGCAAATTTTGATACCATGAGAGTGGTATGTTGCTATTGCAAACACCAAAAATTTGGAAACTGCTTTCAGATGGGGTAATGGGTAGAAGATGGAAGAATTATGAGGTGCTTGATAGAAGATAGAAATTTAAGAAGATTGCACTAGAAGAAGAACCATTGCATTCTGTTTGCAACCATTTAAGAGAGGAGTATGTATTTTGTTATTCCTGGGCCCCCATTGTTGCCTGGGCATGTGAAAAAGAGATAGCAGGTCTCTAATTCATAGATCTTTGAAGACAGGGGAAAGATCATTGAGGAACTGTACAAAGGAACTGGACCCAAGTAAACTAATCCAAACCTGTTCTGGATTTATCAGTTGAGATCTTGATCTTCAAGTTTATGCCATAATGTGTGGGGGAGAGATCTTGGGGAAGGGATGAGTGTATTTTGTGCATATGAGGTATGTGTATTTTTATTGCTCGAGGGTAAACTGTGACAAATGGTATTATCTAAAGTTGAATACAATCGCATCTCCACTCATGTCATATTCCATGTCATTCTACCACTCATCACTCAAGATATGCAGTCACCTTTTGAATCTGGGCAAGCCTATGTTTGCTTTATTTAATAGAATATGATTATGTGATGTTGAGTGAGTTCTAGGAGTGTCTATTAACCAGCCTGGCAATGTTTGCCTCCTCCATCTGAGTCCTGAGCTGCCATTTAAGAAATCTGACAACCTTGATGGAAAGACCTCAGCTATATGCCCTATATCTTCAAGGAGTGAAAGAGGGACCTAACAGAACCCAGCCTTATAAACATCTCTGAAAAGGTATTAACTATTCATATGAGGAAACTTTTCCTGGACTTTCCATAAAACCCCAGCCATTAGCTGAATACCAGAGAGGGAACTTAGGTCATGCCACATGGAGCAGAACTGTACAGTCAAGTTGTGTTTAAATTGCTAACTCAAAGAAATCATGAGATCTAATACAATACTTTTTGTTTCAGAAGCTAAGTTTTAGGATTGTTTATTATACATGAACACATAACTGAACAGGAGAAATGAGTAAGGAGATTCTAAAATTATATTAAAATGAAAGAGTCCTACAACTGCTAAACTAATCTGAAAAGAAGATTGTAGGTTCACATCACAAGATTTTAAGGTATACTATACAGTGACATTAAACAAGATTTTGTGGTATTAATGTAATTTTAGAAAAATAGATGAGTAATATAGAACACAGAGTCTACAAAATAGATCCATCCTTATATGTTAATCTATTTTCAACAAAGTTTGCAATGTAATTAAATAGGGAAAGAAAAGACTTCTAAAGAACAATGCGGGAAGAACTGAATATTCATATGGAAAAAAGTGACTTACAACCCTAAATTCACATAATATACAGGAAATAATTCAAGAATAATTATTGATGGATCAGGTGGAATTCAGTATTTGAATGCTTGCTTTGCATGTATGAGGTCCCAGGTACAATTCCTGGTAACTCCTTAAAAAAAATAAACAATGAGTAATCATGGACCTTAAAGTAAAACCTCATGCTATAAACATTCCAGACGAAAAAATAGAAAAATACTTTTGTGAACTTAAGTTTACAAAGATTTCTTGGAAAAAAAAATAAAAATTGATAAATTATATTTCATCAAAATAAAAACTTTTGAATTGTCAAAACTAACTGTTAATGATATGAAAAGGCAAGCCATAGATTGGGAAAATATTTGCAATATGTTAATCTAAAAAAAAAGACTTGTATTCAGAATACATAAAGAATTCTTACAAATCAAAACAAGCCATTTATTTGTTATGAATGATCTGAAAACTTAAACAGGCAAACCAAGAATAACCATGAAAGACATAGACATGAAGCTCTCAGCATGTTTAGTTTCTAGGAAATGTGAATTAAAACCATACATCACAAACACTAACACAATTAAAATTAAAGTCAGATAATCCAAATGTTAATGAGGATGTGAAGCAACTAGAATTCTCATATGCCCTTAGTGGGCGACTACATTTTTATAATTATCTGTAATGTCAGATAAAGACAAATGTGTGGCTGGATATAGGCTCTTAAGTGATCAGATACAGACCCAAGTGTGCTATAATGATGATTACAAATTTATGTTGAGACTATAAATCAAGTCTTTCCAACACATCTCATTCCAGAGGGGAAATTAGACATCGCAGCATGCTATTTTCCTCAAAATCAATATGTCCAATAGTAAAATTCTAAGTAAGATGTTATGGGAATACCTTAAGCTTAAAAAATGACCATAAAATTTATCAGAAAGAATCAATGTTTAAGAAATGCCAGAAAAATGTTGAAAATGAATAATTAAGAGAGAAGATGTAGTCCTAAAAGGTATAAATATACATTAAAAACCTTAATGACTATAATGACATATGGGTGATAGAGGAATAAGCCCCTCTAAAATATAAGAAAAATAAGAAATGTTTGAAACTTCTAGATATATGAAACCTGACACATTAAAAATTACTGAACTTAATTAATGATTAGTATATTATCCAAGTCAAATATTTTATCTTGTTGGGGAAAATAGACAAATATTTCCTCAAAACAAATAAGATTAAATTCTAAATGAGTGGAAAAATTATTTTTTTGAAAAGTTATTAGAAAAAAGGAGAGGTCAAAATGTTTAAAATCACTAAGGGAAATGGAACTTTTCAAGTGTGCTACGAAAGAAGAAATAAAAAGTAAAATAATGCTAAAATATAACATCTCTGCATAAAAGAGTCATGATTATAACATAAATAACATAAAGTAAATATTTATAGCAAATATCAAAGTAATGTGATATATAATTGTAACATAGAAAGAGTTCATAAAAAATCATCAGTAAAAATTCTGACTTGAACAGAAAAAGAGAGGAGAGAAGCAATTTTATGGAGTCGATTCTATATCCCAGTCATTGTGTAAGGAACAGAGGGCACAAGGCTATTAAATAATTTTCCCTGCTTTTAGAGAACTTACAGACAAAAGAACACTAGATATTACTATGTAAATTTGAAAATTAACTAAATATCTAAAAGTGGAGCACTAAGTTAATTAATTTTGTTATAACCATGCTCTTGATATTATTTCTTGAATAGTGTTATGGTTAGGCAGAATTTGAGATAATAAAATAGAAGCAATTGCTGTTTAATTGTAATATCTATTAAATACAGGATACAAAGTTATTGATACAATTTGTTTTACCAGTGAAGAATACTCATTCTTCTAGATCTAGCCCCTCATGAAACCAGACAATATAGGACGGGCAGTAGCTATGAGTTTGTTTGACCACATATTTCCTACCATATTAGGTGCAGATAATATTTTGTTTGAAACCTGATTTAAAGAGAGAAATAGTAAAAAAGATTCTATGAAGTTTTTGTCAAAACAATATATTCTGGCCTTTTTATTACAGGTAACCTGAATTACATTGGTGAGGCAGGTGAGACTGGAAACAGCATATATTGTCAGCATCTTTCTTGGGAATGATATCATTCAAATATCTAATGTCAATTTCTGCATTCTATATTAAAGCTCATTATTATTGATTGTGCTAATTTTACATATGAAAGATAGGGCGTCTGGGCCAGATGATTTCACAGGGGAATTCTGCTAATTATTATGGAAAGAACTAATTCAAATCCTGCTTAATCTCTTCCAAAAAATACAAGTGGAGGGAAGATTACTTAACTCATTCTATGATGCCAACATCACCCTAATACCAAAGCCACATAAAGATGACACAAGGAAAAAAAACTACAGACCAAACTCTCTAATGAACATAAATGCTAAAATCCTTAAAAAAATACTTGCTAATCAAATTCAACAACACATAAAATGAATTATATACCAAGATCAAAAGGGTTTTAACCCTAGTATGCAAGGATGGTTCAACATAAGAAAATCAATCAAGACAAGGTCTGGACCTCTATTAGAAGGTCTCTAAGCAGTATATGTAAAAAGAAAAGTGTAACACTGAAATTCAGCAAAGGAATTATCAGATATTTTAAACTATCTGGGAAGATTAATAGAACATTTGTATTAAAACATAACACAAAACAAAACTGATCCTCTTGAAGGGATAATATGATTTCCCAGTTAGAAAAAATAAGTAAAATTTGGTAATTTCACTGCGCATCTGCCTAGTTCTTTCAAGTTCTTTTTGTATATTTAGCATTCTTATGATTAATATTATAATTCTGAAGCCTCATTCCTCTTCAACCTTGCCTGTTCTACAATAAGAACAAAAATATATATTTAAAGTATTTTGCATATACAAAAATAAAAATGTTAATAGTTGTCTTTGTGTGAGGTGGAGTGAAGAACATTTTTATGTTTCCATTATTTATTTATTTTCCAAAACCTGTAATGATCACTATTATTTCTGAAAAACATGATTAACTTTATTTAAGAAAAAGACATGAGAACATCTTCCATTAACTAAAAAAAAAATAAATACAGTATTAATTATAGCATAGCTGTAGCAGTTTGGCATTATTTATGAATTCCAAAAACAGACATTGGATTATGCTTGTAAACTGATCTGTTCCTCTGGGCATGATTAAGTTATGATTAGGGCTTTGACTGGGCCCTGTGAGTAGAATGTTGAGACCCCACCGCTTAGTGGGTGGGGACTCAGAGATAAAACTTCATGTCAGAGCAGAGGAGATAGTTGGAGTTTTGACTTGGAGTTCTGAAGCTGAGTTTTAATGCTGGAGTCCGGGGAAGCAAGCACTCAGAAGAACTTGGTCTTGAGGAGCCAGAGAAGGCCCTGGGAAGAGATGAAGTGTTCACCTGATAGTCTACAACTGGCCTCGTGGAAAGAAGCAAGCCTAAGCCTGGAGAGAGGCAAGCACTGGGATGAGAGGAAACCAAGAAGCCTAAACTCTTGGCAGATGTTGGCAGCCATCTTGTCCTAACACATGGCAATGGACTTTGGTGAGGGAAGATATTTATTCTTTATTGCCTGGTAACTATAAGTTTCTACCCCAAATAAATAGCCTTTATAAAAGCCAACAGATTTCTGGTATTTTGCATCAGCACCATTATGGCTAATACAATAGCTCATCACTTAGAACATAAATCTACAGAGCAATTTCACATAAAAAATGTACATATATTTCCATAAGAAATCTTGAAAATATTAAATATGTTTTTTGAACAAAACTGATCACTGAAAGTATTCATATGTAATGAATGATGAAAAACATTCTTAAATCTCTTATCTTAAACCTGAAGAAAAAGTTACTAGTTATATAATCACAAATGGATTTCCTCAAAGAGCAACACTTTATTGATGCATTTCTCAGCCACCTCATTTTTTTTTTTTCTGTTCCAGAGCTTCTTCATCTCATTCTTCATCTCTGCATTTATCAGGGTGTAGATTAAGGGGTTCAACATAGGGTAATAACAGTGTAAAACACAGTCAAGAATTTATCCATGGGTAAAGTGGAAGGAGGTCTCACATACATAAAAATACAGGGGACAAAGGATAGGACCACAACAGTGATGTGGGAACCACAGGTGGATAAGGCTTTGCACCTCCTTTCCTGACTAAGTTTCTTCAGGGAGTGCAGAATGACCCCATAGGAGATAAATAAGAGCATGAAGATGACCACAGAGATTACCCCATCATTGGCAATCACGGTGAGATCAATGATGTAGGTGTTAGTGCAGGCAAGTTTTAATGATGGGGGCATGTCACAGATGAAGTGGTTGATGATATTAAGGCAATAGAAGGGAAGGTTGTAAACCAAGAGAAGCTTAACTACAGCATGTACAAAACCTCCAACCCAAGCCAGCAGGAGCAGTAGAACAAATGTCCCTTGGGTCATGTTTTTCATATAATGTAGAGGTTTGTAGATTGCCACAGAGTAGTCATAGGCTTTGACTACCGGAAGTAACATCTCAGCCCCACCAAATAAATGTCCTATAAAAAGCTGAGTCATACAAGCTTGGAAGGAAATGGTTTTCTTCTCATAGTGTAAGTCAATAATCATATTTGGGGTATCTGTTGTAGAATAAACAACATCTATGAATGATAAGTAGTCAAGAAAAAAGTACATGGGGGAATCCAGGGTTGAGCTGACCACCACAGTCACAATGAGTAGGTTGTCCACCATTGTCACAATGTAGATGAACAAAAACACAACAGACAATATTTTCTCACCCTGGAGTTTCTGAGTTAGCCCCAAGAGGACAAACTCAGTCACATTGTTCCTTTGTTCCATATGTCATTCTGTGTATCTTTATTTCACAAGCCAGCGACAAATTTACCTAAAAATATAATTATGACAAGTGACTCTATGAAATTTTAAGATAATTAGTTTATTCAAGTAGTAAATATTATTATCATGTTCAAGCACTGACTGAGATTATAAGAACACAAGGCTGATATAAAAAATGATCCCTTACATTCTTAATTTTATAGACTAATAGACACACACAAATACACAACACACACACATAAGTAATTATGCACCTATGTGGGAAATGGACAGATGATTAAATAAATGAAGTTGCTAAAACTCATTTTACATGTAGAAGAAAATAAAATAAATACATACAGATAATTCCATATGCAAAAATAAAATAAAGATTTAAGATTTAATATTAAAAATAGCAATGTTTACTTTACATTTACTGTCAAGTTAAAAAGAGATGCCTTCCTAAATTCTAGTTGTGGAAGAATCTCTTAAACAATTTAAATTTCAAACAGACGTATTTGACAATTTCAAGATTTTCAATGATTTTAGGACAACATACCTTAAACGAAGTCAATAAAAAAAAGCACTTTGGAGAAAAGATTTTTATTTCATGAGACAGGGTTAATATCTAAAATAAACAGAGTTCTAACTGGTTAGCAAGTAAAAGAAACCAAAGCAAAACAGGACAAAAGATATAGATAAGCAATTAAAATAAGAGTCTAACCAAATGGCCAACAACCATGATGGGGTGCTGAAATGCATCTGTAAATAACAAAATGCAAAAAAAAAAAAAAAGCGTATATCACATTTTCAGACGAACAAACTTAAAAAGTGGTAACAGCAACGACTGGCAAAAATGTAGGGAAACAGACATTCTCTTATATTGTTAGTAAAAATAAAAATTTTGTTGTATTTTTGGAATGCAATCCAGCATAAAAATAAAAATACAAATACCTTTCATTCCCAAAACCAAACTCTTTAGAATCTATCTCATAGAAATTAAAGCACCAGTACATAAGGATATATGCACAACATATATTTGCTATATTATGTATGTACATTAACAAAAACAACAAAAAATTAAAGTGAATGAGAGTCAATACTGAAATGGTTAAACAGATTAACATATCTAATAAATGGAGTATTACCATTTCAAAGAATGCATTACAGCTATACCTGTACTGTTAGGGAAATTCCCAGAAGGTAATCCTCATTAACAAAGAAATGTGCTTAAAACTATGTATAATATAATGTTATTTTAAAACAAAAATAAAAATGCCATAATTGCACCAACTTATAAATGTTTGTGTGTGATTATATGAGCATGGGCAAAATATGTAAGGATAAAGGATACATGTTTGGTTGTAAACATGGATTACACTTGTGATGGTGATGGGGTGAGGGAGGTGATACATGTGAAAGGATGAACATCATGAAAGGGACAATCCAAGAAAAAAAAATCAAGTTAAACACTTTACAACAAAAAAACCTATATCATAAATATTATCAATATGTGCCAGCTTTACTCTCTCTTAAAACAACCCTACTAATGATATGTAGCTACTTTCTTAAGTTTGTATTTACAATTATTTCAATATCTAACCTCATAAATTCTGCCCTATCTCCTCTTCACAATAGCTGGATTGTTTGTCATCCTAGCTATGACCAAGTTCTTTCCATGTGCACTAGATCCCATCCTCTTTATCACTATTAAGAACAAGATCCTGTAATTATCTCCTCCATTTCCTATATCATCAATTTATTCTCTAATCATCATTCCTATGAATTAAAGTAAGAGCTTCTTTACATAAGTATAACCTTGGATCATGAAAGTTATATGTATGCTTCATAATCCTCTGATTATTAATGAAAAATGATGCTTACTTTGATTTATCCCATTATGAGATGTATCAATATCTGCCTATTAAAATATACCCCATATAATTACCCTTTCCCAAATATTTTGTCAATTTCAAAGGCTCCCTTCTAATGTTTGTCAGAATCATTAAAGAGAACTTTTAAATGACTATGACTTGCCAAATAACACCATCAATGTACTTTTGCAAAATGCAAAGCCTAGGTCAGATTCTTATGTATAAATACACTTTCTGGGTTACCTGCATAATGAGATCCAATCCAAATTCTGTATTGTGGTGCCCTCTTCTGTGAAATAAAAGATAATAGTTTCATGCACTTATGACATCTCTGTAGACACAGAGAGCAAGGTAACCCATGCATAATCACTAGAACTTGAAATATTTCAGGGTGGCCAACTCTTTTTATGCTTGCAGAAAGTCTGTGTTATCTCAGTGATTCAGAAAACAGTTTATCTTTTAAATAAGGGGGTATTTTCAAGGTGAATATCAAGAATGCTCTTTAACCTAAAGAAGTCTGAATCTTGATTGTAAACAATGAGACCCAAAATACCCAATGTTGGCAGAATTTGTCCTCCAAACAAACGGATGTTAAATCAACATTACCAGGTTAAAAAATTCACAATTGTGCATTACATAAATAAACATTTTGCAGTTTAAGTTTGAAAAGTGAAATAGTGAAATAGCAAATACTAAACCAACATTTTGATTCTCATTAACTGGACTGACTTCATACAGTATAGCTGAACTTTGGTTTGCCTGAAGTATGGAGAATAACTTCATGTGTATATTTTATAAGGCTTTTGACTCCATCATTTCAGTTGCTAAAAAAACAGCAATGTAAATATTCATGCAAACATATTCTGTGGTAAAATCAAACATCTGCGGAAATGTATGTACATTTTAACTACAGCTCATTCTTTTGAGTCATTCAATTGGTTC
>JAQZBX010098825.1:0-11535 GCA_029593785.1 Cabassous unicinctus
GCACAGATTGCTGAGCTTCAGCCCAAGTGTCTGATTCAGTAGGTCTGGGTTTGAATCAAATAATTTGCATTTCTAACATGATACCAAGTGATGCTGACTTTGAGAACCACTGGTTTAAAGTATATGTTTATGGAATCAGAAATACCTAGGTTTGAATTCTGGACATTTTGTTTACTAATTGCATGACCTCATAAAATTTTTGTATGTCTCTAAGAACAGATTCCTCTAATGTAAAATGGGAATGGTAAGACTTGTCTCTCAGGGTCATTATACAGATTAAATGATTAAAGTGATTAGCTTAATAATTCTTGGCATATAATAAGCAACCACTAAATGATAAATATTATCATTAATATGGTGTATAAAAGACCACTCATCTTTCAATGGTTGCTTTAGTTCACCCATATTTTGCAGAATGGACAAAACAAAAAAACTAAGTTTTAAGCATGTGAGATTTGAAATTAAGTACAAACTTTATTATTAACCACCATAGGTAAAGATTTTTCTTCCTTGGCTATTGGGAGCAATAAAATTATAAAAATATTCTCATGAGCTGGCTTGATTTTGTGTACTCACATTCTCTCAGCTTCAAACAGCACTGTAAACTTGGGTTAACTTGGTTGAGAATTATATATATATATTTATATAATTAATATATGCAATCTATGTAGTTGAGCCCAAAGTCAAGACTAAAATACCAATGTTGGCAATCATCCAACATTGAAAAACATTTCAATCAACATCTTGGGAGGAGGTGAGTGTCCTCTCCAGAAGCACTGAGGTGGCATAGATGACTTTTGCATCAATAGGTATTTCGATATAGGTAAAGGTCTGTTCCTCATAATTCTTTTCCACCCTCCTCCCCCAGGAAGTTGGTGCAGCATGAATTTAAGAGCCATTTGTTTTGCCTATTATCTCTTCCCTTCTTCTTGCCTACTGAGGTTGAAACAGAGACCCTTACATTTATTATATGGTACTGTTGGTCAGAGTAAGGCCCTATGCATTTATATGTCACTGAAAATAGAGGGAGAACAGAAAAACAGTCAAGTAACACTCCCAAAGTGTGCTTGTAAGAACACTGTGAAACCAGTAATATGAACTCTATTTAACTGATTAGAGTTTTTCATTTCTCACTCACTGAGGCTTTCCTCCAGCACTAGCATTAGCATGATTCCCCATTCAGGGTTCTTCTATGACTCTTGGAAGAGGAGCATATTAAAATCTCCAATTCAAAAATGAAGAGACTGTGGCCAAGGACCCATGATTAGAGAATGGAGAGAGGAGAGGAATTAGTTTCAAAGAAAATGGTAAAAAAAACAGCCTACTTATCTGTAGCACCCAGCACAAAGGTTCTTGTTTTTTAGAAATGAGATGAACATTCAGAGTGTGTTTTTAAAGCATGAAAGAATTTTTGACATTTTAGGTTGTGTTTTAGTTTTCTAGGCTGCTCAAGCAAATACTATGAAATGGGTCAGGTTAAAGACTGGGAATTTATTCATTCATGGTTTGAGACTGGGAAAAAGTCCAAATCAAGGCATCATCAAGACAATGCTTTCTTCCCAAAGACTGTGGTGTGTGCGACTGGCTTCTGGTGGTCTTTGATCCTTAGCTTGTCACATGGCAAGGCACATGGTGGCCTCTCCTGGCTTCTGTTCTCTTCCAAGTTCCATTGAATTTCAGCTTCTTGCTTTCATGGTTTTCTCTCTGTCGGTTTGAATTTCAATCCACTGGTAAAAGACTCCAGTAATAGGATTAAGACCTATCCTGAGTGAGGTGGGCCATATCTTAACTGATGTAACCTCATCCAAAGGTTCTACTTACAATGGATGTCACACTCACAGGAATGGATTAAATTTAAGAACATGTTTTTTCTGGGGTACAGAGGCCTCAAGCCATCACCAGTTGCATTGAAATAGCTTAGAACCTTTTAAAATATTCCCTGAGGAAAATGTAACTGTGCAAATCTGAACTTGAGTTTTGAAAATAAATGCTATACAGTTCTTTTGTAAGGTGACTTAAGTAAGGTAAAAAACCTCTTGCAGACAAGTTTTGGGGAAAGTGGGTTAGAGAGCAAATATGCATGTCTGATGCCGGAATTTGCTTATGCCAAGGCAGAGCAGCAGGAGTCCTTTTGATTAAGACCCTGATGAGCCCCAGGAAGAGGCACTTTGGACTGATGGCCTCATCACTGAACTTTGGAATTAAGGTTCTAACAAGACTGGCAGAAAATTTGCTTTCATCCTCTGGATGAGTGAGGGTCCTGAGGGGGCATTTGACACACTTTTGAGGTAGAGAATAATGGATGCACCCAGGTTCCATGCCAGGTCACTGCAAAGGGATACTCAAACATCCTAACCTGCCCTAAGAAAGCTGAGCCATGTGTCTGTACAAAAGATAAGAAGAGCACAAAATTGAGAAAGTAAGCTCTTAAGTGCAAGTGCTGTAATACCAATGGTAGAGAGCTTTCCCAATTGAAAGCATGGCCAAAATTGTGTGTGTGTGTGTGTGTGTGTTGGGATGAGGGTTGTGCAGAGCAACAAAAGGCTCAGTGTCACAGCATCCACATCAGCAGTGAAAATGATAAACTGTACTGCAATGCCTGCTAATTAAAACTTCATGAAGCCAGGAATGTAGCACCAACAGATAAAATAGGGGCATTGGAATGGCCAGTGAGAAGTCATTGCACCTCACTTTAGTGCACTTTGCAGATATTGCATTTTTTACAAATTGGAGGTTTGTGGCAACCATGCATTGCGCAAGTTTATCGGTGGCATTTTTTTCCAACAGCATGTGCTCAATTCATGTCTCTGTGTCACATTTTGGTAATTTTGGCAAATTTTTCAAACTTTTTCATTACTGTATCTGTTAAGGTGATTTGTGATCGGTGATCACTAATGTTACTATTAAAATTGATTTGGGGCACCACAAATAGCTCCCATATGAGAAAGTGAACTTAATTGATAAAAGTGGGTGCTCTGATTGCTCCACCTACCACTTATTCCCCTGTTTCTCTCCCTCTCCTCTGGCCTCCCTACTCCCTAAGACACAACTATATTGAAATTAGGCCAATTAATAACCCTACAATAGCCTCTAAGTGTTCACGTGAAAGGAAGAGTCACACATCTCTCACTTTAAATCAAAAGTTAGAAATGATTAAGCTTAGTGAAGAAGGCACATGAAGAGCCAAGACAGGCCGAAAGCAGGCTTCTTGTGCCAAACAGATAGCCAGGTTGTGAATGCAAAGGAAAAGTTCTTGAAGGAAATTAAAAGTGTTACTCCAGTGAACACATGAATGATAAGAAAGCAAAACAGCCTTATTGCTGATAATCGAGAAAGTTTTAGTGGTCTGGATTGAAGATCAAACCAGCCACAATATTCCCTTAAGCCAAAGTCTAATCCAGAGCAAGTCCCTAACTCTTTTCAATTCTATGAAGGCTTAGAGAAGGGAGAAAGCTGCAGAAGAAAAGTTTGAAGCTAGAAGAATTTGGTTCATGAGGTTTAAGGAAAGATGCCATCTCCATAACATAATAGTACAAAGGGAAGCAGCAAAGAGTTGATGTAGAAGCTGCAGCAAGTTATCCAGAAGCTCTAGCTAAGATAATTGATGAGGGTGGCTACACTAAACAACAGATTATCATTGTAGACAAAACAACATTATATTGGAAGGAGATGCCATCTAGGATTTTCATAGCTAGAAAGAAGAAATCAATGCCTGGCTGCAAAACTTCAAAGGACAGTCTGACTCTCATGCTAGGGGTTAATGCAGCTGGTGAATTTACATAGAAGCCAATGCTTATATACCATTCTGAAAATCCTAGGGCCCTTAAGAATTATGCTGAATTTACGCTGCTGTGCTCCATAAATGGAACAACAAAGCCTGGATGACAGCACATCCATTAACAACACAGTTTATTGAATATTTTAAGCCCACTGTTGAGACCTACTGTTCAGAAAAAAGATTTCTTTCAAAATATTACTGCTCATTGACAATTCACCTGGTCACCCAAGAGCTCTGATTAATGTTATTTTCATGCTTGCTAATACAATATCCATTCTCCAGTCCATGGATCAAGGACTAATTTTGACTTTCAAGTCTTATTATTGAAGAAATACATTTCACAAGGGTATAGATGCCATAGTATTGATTCCTTTGATGGATCGGGCAAGGTCAATTGAAAACCTTCTGGAAAGGATTCACCATTCTAAATGCCATTAAGAAAATTTGTGGCAGAACAATATGCCAGGCCCTTGATATTGATGCTTGTGCTTATGAACCTCATTTTTGTGAAAATGAAACTTAGCCTAGTATTATATATTGCCTAAGAGTTACCTCCTGAAAGCCTCCTTGTTGCTCAAATATGGCTTCTCTCTAAATCAAACACAGCATATAAATGTACTACCTTCCCTCCAGCATGGGACATGACTCTCAGGGATAAGCCTCCCTGGCATGAGGGATTATTACCAAGCGCCGACTACCAATGCATTTGGAAAAAGATCTTGACCAAATGGAATAAATATGAAACACAAATAAGTTTTTATGGCTAAGAAATTTCAAAGTCAGTCAGGAGGTCATCCCAGAGGTTACACTTATGCACGTCTCAGGAGGATCTCATTGACTGCAACAGTAAATGGTGCCTCAAGCAGGGGGCTCATGAGGGTTCTAGAGACATCTAGACACTATAGGTAGGGAAAACAATCAAATGAGCTTTAACTTGGAATATATAATCCCCAATGTAACAGAGTTAGACTCATTTATAATTTTTCTACACATGGCTCTTATGCCCCTTTTATTTGAACCTATAATTATCATTATACTCATTAAATATATGTCCCAGAGACTTAAATCTTTGGTCTGTTCATATGCTGGTTGAGCCCTGAGTCTCAGCAGAGTTGCAACACCTACTGTCCAATTCATCGGGCTCAACCCAGGACAACTAACAAAAGGATGATGATGGACTACACCCATTCCAAGAAATAGAGAGTATCTACAACTGCAAGCAAGACAGTTCCATCCATCTGCCCCATGGGATCTAAGCCACCTCTCAATCAGAGGCAGAATGGGCATCACCATCCCAAAATCTTCAAAATTGAGGAATTAACAAACATAAGGGGGGAATGCAAATATGGTCTAAAGTAGACTTATTATTATCCTAGTAATGGAAGAACTTGTAACATTGATATAAAGGCAATGGTCACCAGAGGTTCTGAGGGGAGGGAGAGGGAAGAATAGCTGTAACATGGGGCATTTGGGGACATTGGAATTGTTTTGAATGGCATTGCAATGACAGATACAGGCCATTATATATTTTGTAAAAACCTATAAAATTGTGCATTGTAAAGTGCAAACCATAATGTAAACAATAGATGATGGTTAGTAGCAATGCTTCAATATGTGTTCATTAATTGTAAAAAATGTACCAAACTAATGAAAGATATTGTTAAGGGGGGAAAAGTGTGGAAGGGGGAGGGTGTGGGGTATGTAGGAATCCCCCTATACTTTTGACATAATATTTATGTAATCTAAAGCTTCTTTAAAAATAAAAAAATTTTTTAAATTAACAAAAGAACATTTATGATTCATGGGAGGATGTCAAAATATCAACATTCACAGGCATTTAGAAGTTGATTCCAACCCGCAAGGATGACTTTGAGATGTTCAAGACTTCAGTGGAGGAAGTAACTGCAGATATAGTGGAAATAACAAGAGAACTAGAATTAGAAGGGGAGCCTGAAGAAATGATTGAATTGCTGTAATCCTATGCTAAAACTAACAGATGAGGAGTTGCTCTCATGGATGGAGAGTGGTGTCTTGAGATGGAATCTGCTCCTGGTGAAGATGTTGTGAACACTGTTGAAATGACAACAAAGGATTTAGAATATAACATCAACTTAGTTGATATAACAGTGGCAGGTTTTGAAAGGATTGACTCCGATTTTTTAAGAAGTTCCACTGTGGGTAAAATGTTATCAAACAGCCTTGCATGCTGCAGAGAAATATTTAGTGAAAGGAAGAGTCAATCGATGTGGCAAACTTCATTGTTGTCTTATACTAAGAAATTGCCACAGCCATCACAACTTTCAGCAGCCACCACCCTGATCAGTCAGCAGCCATCAACACTGAAGCAAGACTTTCCTGCAGCAGAGAGATTATGATTTGCTGAAGGCTCAGAAGATAGTTATCAGTTTTTAGCAATAAAGTATTTTAAATTAAAGTATACACATTTTTTTAAACATAATGCTATTTCACATTTTATAGACTACAATACAGTGTAAACATAACTTTTATATGCACTGGGAAAAATTGTTACTCACTTTAGTGCAATATTAGCTTTATTGTGGTGGTCTGGAACCTACCCTGCAATATCTCTGAGGTATGCCTCTACTGAATTGACTGGGGGAAAGAATGGACTTGGGGAGAGGATGGCTTGAGGTCCAAGCAGCATTTCTGGTGATGCCCAGTGACTATTCCCGTTATCATTGTTCCTATAAAGCACGTGACTTCCAGTTCTCCCCATATTGGTGTGCTGTGACCTGGAGAACCAAAGGTTCCTCAAATGACACAATGCCAAAATGGCTGAGGACTAGTGATGGAGAGAGAATCAAGCACGGCAAATGTGTGTGGCAAGCATACTATATTCTTGGTGGAAGTAAACCCAAATTTTAATACAAATATTCAAAAAATGGTTAAAAGCATAAGGGTCTTCAATTCAATGACCAATAATGGAACATGCAAGAAGGTAGGGATATCAGGACAAGTTAAGTACATCCCAGTCCTTTGTAAATAAGTATACTACTTGTGTATGACTGGAGCTATAACAGGAGAAAATGAAGTATTCTGGAAGAAAAGCAAAAAATTTAAATAGTTACAAAAGTGCAATATATTGATAAAAAGCAGTGGATTTGAGGTTAGCATTTAGTAGTTTGGGGTTTGGGTCTTGAATATAGTCTTTCAAAGATTCAAAAACCATATCAAGAGAAGTAATTTACCCAAATTGCAAGGTTACAGTATTACTAGACTAGAGATTATCCCTAGGACTCCCAGTCCATGCTCCTTCCACTCCCCCTTATTACTGGACAGCATACTAGAGTCTTAGGATGGGACACTTTTACAAAAACACTTTTAAAAGAAAAGGAGAGAGACTAACAGCTATGTGTGATTTTGTCTCCTGGGCCAGCATTCAGAGAGAATGACAGCATGTGCTTAAAAGCTATAGCTTGCCGATTATTAAATATTAAAGACCTTTTCTCGTTGCCAGTTTTGTGGTTCTTAACACAGTAAGACTTCTCAGCTAAGGTGGTTTCAAGGGGCGAAGAGTGGAATTGCACGGATGCTTTATAGTAAAATTCTAACCAAAATTACCTTTGTCATAAAGGACGTAATCATCTTCTAATGAACATACACTGGAACTTGAACAGCAATATACCACAGTCATTTGGAATCAATCTGGCAGGTCGTAGCAAAGAACCTCCCTCCTTCCTTCCACCCCTTCCCCCAGCCCACTGCAGTGCAATAATGGATCTGCTTCTGGCCTGTGAAAATTTGTATTAGGGTAGAGAAAACAATCGACTTTTCTTGGGAATATGTTCTAATTCTAAAGGGGAAGAGAAAAGAGCACTAAGTCAATACACAGACTTCCAAGGCAGATTGCTGATTATCTTGGGGGTGTTTTGAACACACTATGGAATACAATGTTTTCTAAGATGCATTGCGCTAATTCCCCACTACTTTCACCTAAAAGGGACTTCATTAATGGACAAAAAGCAAGAGGATGGGGTTCCTCTCACTTATGCTGAAGTCTCTTTCCATGGTGCTCTAGGGCAATGTTCCTGTGATGCTGTGGTATACCTGGAGGCCAGTGCGGCCAAAAACCTCCCTCTCTTCATTCACTGAAAAATAACAAACATCAGTTAGCATTTATTTATTTTTTAACAAATATATTAATACAGCATAAATCCATCCAAAGTGTACAACCCATGGTATTTGGTGTAATCACATAGTTGTGCCTTCATCACTTCAATCATTATTGGAGCATTTTCATTATTCCAATAATAATGATAATAAACAGAAAACAAACAAAAATTCATCACCTTTCAATCACTCTATGCTTCCCCTGCCATGCATAGCTGCTATTATGTTTTCGTCTCTCTAGTTTATTTGTATTTATATTTTGTAAAAACAGTCTTATATATGCAATATCACCCATATTCGTATTTCACATGAGGTTTTACTGTGTTACACAGTCCCATGTTACATTTTTTAGCTTTCCTTCTAAAACATCAATGACCTTACATTTCCCTTTCAACCACTGTCATACCCATATAATAGCTCTACTGGTCACAAACACCATGATGTGCTCTCGCCATTTCCATTCATTTCCAAAGATTTACAAACAACCCTTTTACCAATTCTGCACAGATTAACCCTCAGCTTTCCATCTCTACAGTCATTTTATTTTCTGGTGACCTGTATTCTAAGTATTAACTCCATGAGTTTACACAATATATTTAGTTCATAATAGCACAATTGTACAGTATTTGTCCTTTTGTGTCTGCCTTCCTTTGCTCAACATAATGTCCTCCATGTTCACCCATGTTGTCATTTGCTTCTCAGCTTCATTTCTTCTTACAGCTGCATAATATTCCATCCTGTGTATACACCACAATTTGTTTATCCATTCATCCAGATTGATGGATCAAGTTGTCCACATTGTTGTTCAGGTTGATGGTCACCTGGGTTATTTCCATCTTTTGGCAATTGTGAATAATGCCACTATGAACATCGGTGTGCAAAGAAAGGTCTGCTTGTGTCACTGCTCTCAGTTCTTCTGGGTATATACTTTGTAGTGGTAATGCCGGGTCACATGGCAAGTGACTTGATTCCAAAGAGTGCAGTATGGAAATGGAGAAAAAAAAAGCATTTTTAAAGTGGAGAAATCTGACAAACACTACCCAGCTGGGTGATCAAGGTTAACATTAACAGTGATAAGTTATGTTCATAGTATGTACCCTTCAAATGATGTGATGAGGCATTACCTTTGTGGCCTTCCTCCCCAAAATCCATAACCCCAGTTTAATCATGAGAAAAATATCCGATAAATCCCAATTGAGGGTCATTCTATAAAATACCTCAGCAGGTAGCAGATGTGGCTCAAATGGTTGAACTCCTGCCTCCTACATGGGAGGTCCCGGGTTTGGTTCCTGGTGCCTTCCGAAAAAAAAACAAGCAAAAGAAATGAAAAAACCAACTCAGGGAAGCCAGTGTGGCTCAGTGGTTGAGCGCTGGCTTCCTACATACAAGGTCCCGGGTTCAATCCCCAGACCCCGGTACCTCAAAAAAAACAAAACAACAACAACAAAAAAACCAGCCTCAGCAGTTCTTCTCAAAACTGTCAAGATCATGAAAAACAAGGAGAGTCTGAGAAACTGTCACAGTCAAAAGGAGGCTAAAGACACATAACAACTAAATGAAATGTAGTATCTTGGAAGGGATTTTGGAACAGAAAAAAAGGACATTAGGTCAAAACTAAGGAAATCTTAGTATTGGAGTATGGATTTTAGTTAATAATAATATACCAATATTTGGTCATTAATTGTGACAAATGTACCAAACTAATAAAAAATGTTAAAAATAGTGAAAACTGGTTGTGGGGTATATGAGAATTCTCGGTACTAACTATACAATTTTTCTGCAAATCTCAAAGTATATTAAAATAAAAAGCTTATTAAACAAAATGAACTAAAGCCAATTCAAATCATGCTGTATTAATTCCCTGGAGGAAGAGGATAGAAATTATATAGAGACCAGACCTTTGCCTATATGGAAATACCTATTGAAGCCCCCTATCTGAATCCAGTTTGCTGAATTATAAGGCAGTCTGCATCATTTTCCATAACTCATGTTGACATGTGTGTGGTAATGTAGCTTCTGCAATAAGCTTTAGGACACTTCTCTTCCCCACCTCCCTTCCCACCACCTTCTCCAACCCCTTTAGAATTGAGCAGCAGCGTCAACTCAGTATCACTTTAGGGGACCTCTTTAAGAAATTGGTAACGTTGTTTAATTCACTAGATTGTCACTTCTGAAAATATAAATGTAATCCCTTTTAAAAAAATGTTTATGATTCAGCTCTATTATCTTTTCTAGCTCTAATCTATCCAGTGCAGGTAAGCTATCAAATTCAATGAGCCTCAGTGGTTTCTTTTCTTGGTTTCCCATTTCAACATACTTTTGTCTGTGTCAGCACCGAATACTGGATGGGTGGACCTTAATATTAGAAAGACCATCTGGAATAGATGGAGAAGAGTTTGTACCCTAAATGGGTTTTGTCCTCTGTACCTCTCATATCCACTTTTAGATTCTCTGATTGGAGTCAACTGTAAGAAACTTAGCTCCTTTTTAATTCCCCAACAAAGACATCCTCCCAGCCCAGTCCTCCTAAAATGGTGTCTAGTCATGCTGTTCCACATCTTTTCCCTCCCTTTTCAAAATTCTTTACAGTGCTTTGATTTTCATCACCTGTCAGGAAGAAAGAGGTCCATACACTTATTTACACTATGGTATGACTGATAAAAAGCAAGTGCTGTTTTCCTTGAAGACATTGCACCTTAAAAGGATTCCCTGGTAGGTGCTCCTATGGTGAACAGTAAGGCAAGCAGATGTGGGAATATTTTATAGTACAGGTCTTCTGTATATTCCCCAAGTTTAAGGAGACTATGCATCCAGGTTTGCCCACAATAGGCCCATTTATGTCTGTTGTCCTGGAGTAATTATTAGTAGCATCCCCATTCACTCTCAAAATTGTCCCAGTTGGACAATATATGTTCATCCTACCAAAATAATCCAGGACAAAATCTTGCTTCACTAGTCAGGTTTCTATATGAAGTATAGAAGTGATGAGGAAGCCAGCTGTTGATTACTTTCTCCCCTACTTGGTAAAGGATGGATATTATTGAATGATCATTAACCATTAACCACACCCTATTAACAAAAAAGGAATTTTTTGTTGTTGTTCATGGGATGTAACTAATTTGTACCTAACCCTCTGTTATTTTGATTTGTCTGTAGAGTTAACTCAGGATCTCAGGTGGTCTTCACATCCATTTCTGTATTTTGAGAGTTCTTTTGAATGAGTTATATCCCCAAGGAAAAAAATAACAAGCTAAATGCCTCCTGACCATGCTCACTAAAGTTTCCCTATGAACAGCTAAACTCTTCAGATACTTGTCAGAGTGTAACCAGAGATACTGCTGCCATATTTGAGCTGAGGTTATCTGTGAGGTAATAATATTTAAACCTGTTAATATCCTGCAGAACCAGATTTTTAGAAAATCAAAACTAAAGTATAAAGCCACTTAAGGGAAGGAGAGTAAGCCATAAACTCACTTCTGTAGGACAATACGCCTTTGCTTGTTCCAGCTGGGTTGGCCCAGGTCCCATGGTACTATGTGCAACTGCCTAGCAAAGACTGATTTGACTCCAAATTTTTGGCTTTATTCGGGTCTTGGAGGGTGTAATAGTCTGTTCCAGAGAAACAG
>JAQZBX010098826.1:0-11549 GCA_029593785.1 Cabassous unicinctus
CAGACGACCTTCCCCACCTTACGCTTCTGGGGGTTTGGGAATTTTACCCCCATTCTCTTCCCGTTATGTCTGAGTTGCATCTCTCTGCGAGCAAGGGCTGACAATTGTTTTGCTTTGTTTTGTTGTGTCAAGGGAAAGAGAGGGGCTGGGGGTTGTGAATTTTGCGAGCAGCTCTTACCTATTGCATGTTTTACTGGGCCAGGCAAAGTGGTTACTTTTGGCTTTTGTTGCTTTTTTGTTTGTTTGTTTGTTCGGGTATGGTTTTGGGACTATGGAGAGCAGCATAAAATGTATTTATTTTGACATAATTAATTTTTCAAGAGCAGAGAGGTAGATGTGGCCGGCGACGATTTTTTTTCCCTTTTCCACACAGAACGTAAAAGGGCCCCTTCCATCAGCAAACCTTGGTAATAAATATAACTGGCTGGTCTGCAGACATTGCTTTTGCTTTTATAAAAAAAGTGGCCATTAGTTGCATTAATATTGAGACGGCCGCAAAGAGCCACGGTCTGATGCTGTCCCTGAGTCCCTGTTACTGGGGCCTTCGTTTTGGTGCCTGATGTAAATGAATGGCTTGGCTCCTTGGTCACTGACCCTTCGAATGGGGTTTGACGCAACCCAGTTTGTACCGAGTTCTGCCCAGTGTCGCTGCGGCATTTTGGTGGATGCCGTGGTTGTGTTTTTGTGCAACCGCAGTGCATTTTTAAGAAGTCATCCTGGTGCTTTTCATTCCTTCCGCCTTCCAGTGGTAATTTTAAATACTTGACAGTGTTACCACGGGGGAGGAAACTCAAAGCCGAAAGTAAAATTCCAGGCCCGATTTAGACTTCTCAAATTCCTGGTTCTTGAAGCCAGGCCAGGTGAGACCCTCAGATGGGGTCTTTACCATCTCCTGAGGCAAATCAGCGTTTGCAAACACCCTGGAAATCGCCCGTGTGCAGATCTTCCTGACTTCCTCTTCCTTTGCCCATCTTCTTAAAAAGGCCCAGATTTTACTCAGGAAAATTTCTTTAAAGAGTTCCCTTCTGATTTTTTCCCCTTTTCTGCCGTGTATATATATTACCCATTTGATTGTCCCAGCCTAAGGGCAGAGTGAGTTACTCTGTTGACAAGAGCCAGGGACCAGGAGAAGTAAAATCTAGAAAATGGAAAAAGGCCACAAAGGGTGGTTTCTGGGCGCCATGCAATTTGAGCAGGTCTAGCCACTTCCCAGGGTGGACTACGAGGAAGAAACTGCGGTTTCTGCAGGATTAAAATGTGGACGTCTATGCCTGCGTCAACCTTCCCTGTCTTTATCCAGTATTCCCATTATCGCTTTCGGGTTTTAAGAGTCAACTCTCACCTTGGTGGAGTTGGTAGCGAGTGCCGCTAAGCCGGGTCCAGGGTTCCGTCCCGTTTAAGGTTCCAGGAACTTCCTCAGAACGTCTGATTCCAGAGGGTAATTTTATGGAGTTTGTTTTGCAGGGATAGCTGGGAGTATGGCCACCCTGCTCCACGACGCGGTAATGAATCCAGCAGAAGGTAATGTTTCATGGTCCCAGGGAAGGGGCCTTAGGGGCAGGGCCCAGGGAGCTGGGACAGAGGTGGGTAACGGGAGCTCCTGTTCCCCAGCCAGGGACAGGAGAATTCTTGACCACGTCATTCAACGCCTGGAGAAGGGGCGTGAGCATTTGAGCTTTCGGCTATCCCTATTCTCTAGAAAAAAGCACTGCTCAAAGTGTGGTCTACAAAACGGCAGCAGCATTTTCCCCCATCCCAGGGGAGCTTGTCAGAAATGCAGATTCCCGGGGTGGGGAACAGGAATCTGCTGATAGGTTCTCCTGACGATTCTTCTACCTGCTTTTGCACTGCTCTGATACCTGTGTGCACAGGTCTGGCCCTTGTTGGCCTTTATGAGCCCTAGGCATATTTAGGGGAAGCCTGTCAAAGGTGGTTATCCTTAGGACTTGGCTTACTTAGCTTTCTTTAACATTGAAATTCTTACGATGGAAAATTTCAAACATATACAAATGTGGAGAATAGTGTTATAAACACCCATGCATCTGTCACTCTGCTTCAAAAATTCACATTTTGCCATTGTTTTAACTATCTCACCACACATTTCCTCCCTCCCTCCCTCCCTCCCTCCTTCTCTTCTCCTCTCTCCTCCTCTCTCCTCTCTCTTCTGTCCTTTCTTCTCTTTGCTGAGTTTCTGGAGTATTATAAAGTAATTCCCACTGTGAATATTTGAGTCTTCAGTTTTTTTATATATGCTAGTGTCCTTAAGAAACTAGAATCTTGAAAGAGTGAGAAATGGTTGAGCCTGTTTTAAGCTGGGTTACTCTCTGTCTGACAGTGCCTTTAGGTGAGATTTCGAATTCCCTCCACCATTCCCCTCCAGCTGCAAATGGTCCCTTGGAGATAAATGGTTTCGTCATTTTTAGCATTTTAAGTCTTGTGTTAGAAGTTTGTCTTTTTTTGTCTTTTAAGGTTAAGATTTCTTATTTCCTCCAAGCTGCCCCCACCCCCCATATCCTAGCAGTTGAGGGACTTGTTGTGTGACCTTCAGAGATGTGACGAGTCAGATGGGAGGGGGATAGGGGTCCTTATCTGTGGGGCTAAGGGTTTACCAGGACGCAGAGGCAGCGAAAGGTGGTCACTTCGCTCTGCTTTCCTTATGTGCAGGGTGAGACATGCTGGAGGGACTGCTGCTTTCCTCACTTTTTATCTTGAGAAAGGAAAGCTCAGAAAGAGCCTGTGTTCTATTATATCTTACATCCATCATCTTCCTGAAGGGATGTGACATGCTTACAGAAACTTACCTGTGTTCATAGGTCTCCATGGCTTGTCCTGTAATTATGTGTTCAAGACAGAGTGTACTTTGGGGCCAGGAAAGATTATCCTAAAAAAAGTAGCCAGGTAGAGGTGTTCCTAGGTAGGCAGAAGGGGAGCGAGGAGAAGGTCTCTATGAAGTAGTTCAGAGAAAAAATTAAAATCCTCCAAAAGAACACTCTTAGCACTTTACATATTGCATAACTTGGGCTTTTTGTTTTTTAGGCAGTTCATACAGGGGCCTGGTCTATGACCAGTTCATGTCAACCAGCCAGTGGGTTTTATTTAGTTTTTGTTTAAAGGAGAGGAAAGTGAAGCTTAATTCCCTGCCCCTCCTCACTGTCATTATTATTGATTTAGTCTTTATTTCTTTAAAAGTAAAGAAAAGCACAGTGCTGCCAAAGGGAGTGGGGGCGGATCATTAAAACCCTGAGCCTAAGGGACCCCAGTTAGCCCCCACTTCCTCGTGTCCTTTGAACCACTAGTAGCTTTTGTCTTAAAATGTCAGTGTCTTCTTTGGAGTTTGTCACTGAACTTTCGGGCAAATAATTCTCATGTCTCTTCCGAAAGGACAGTGGCACAGAAGCTGAAAACACTGTCATAGGTACAGACCACTCAAAATAAGTGATGGCAAGTGAGTCCAATAGATGTGTTAGGGACAGAAGAGGGCAGGGGGGCCAGAGGAACGGGCTCTAGATTTGTGGTGGGTGCCAGGAGGCAGCCAGGGCCTGATCGAGCACATTGGCTAATCTGTCCTGGTATAGGGGCCGCCTTCACCAGAGTTCAAGCAGGAAAAAACTTAGAGAAGTCACTAACGTCCTGGCCCTGGGTTTTGGAGACATTTCCAGATGGGGTGGCCTGGAGCTGGCCAGACCCGGGGCAGTGTGTGTGCTGGCTCTTGGTGATGTTAACGGCGTGTCTAACCTGCTCGTTTCTCTTTATGGCTTGGCTTCTCTTTTCACTCCGACCCGGGGTGGGGCCATACCCAACCACCTGCCCACTCCCTGCTCTTCCGGACTGCCCTGTGGCCCGACAACAGTGGTGAAGCAGCGCATGCAGATGTTTAACTCGCCCTACCGGTCAGCCCTCAGCTGCATCCGGACAGTGTGGAGGACCGAGGGCTTGGGGGCCTTCTACCGGAGTTACACCACGCAGCTGACCATGAACATTCCTTTCCAGTCCATCCACTTCATCACCTACGAATTCCTGCAGGAGCAGGTCAACCCCCACCGGGGTTACAACCCGCAGTCCCACATCATCTCAGGCGGCCTGGCCGGGGCCATCGCCGCCGCGGCCACGACCCCCCTGGACGTCTGTAAGACCCTGCTCAACACTCAGGAGAACGTGGCTCTCTCCCTGGCCAACGTCAGCGGTCGCCTGTCGGGCATGGCCAACGCTTTCCGGACAGTGTACCAGCTCAACGGCCTGCCCGGCTACTTCAAAGGGGTGCAGGCCCGCATCATCTACCAGATGCCATCCACTGCCATTTCCTGGTCCGTCTATGAGTTTTTCAAGTACTTCCTCACAAAGCACAAGCTGGAGAGTCGAGCTCCATACTAAAGGAACAGACGGTGGGAAGTGATTCCAGAATCTTTTATTTTCTAAAAGGCTTTCCCGGCCTGATTCCGTTCCCTTGTCCTCACGCCCACCTTATTTTTGCAGGGTGTTCACTGCGGACCTTCCGCTCCCCAATGCCTTTTAGAAAGTGGGGGAGGACAGAACGGCCGCGCACCAGAAGGGCGTCCGCAGGGAGATCTGAAGGTGGTGGTGGAGGGGGCAAGACTTCATAAGGGGAGGAAGGAAGCGCTTTTTCTCTTCCTCCCCTAAAAGGAATGTAGCTTTTCTGCTTCCCTGCAGCAGTCTGCCTCCCCACCCCACCCCACCCACCCCCCAACAATCTTAGATTACACGGGAGGGAAGAAAAAGATGCAGTGACTGAAATCATTAAAGAAAAATTTTATGTATATAAAAGTTCCAGTACACAGTATAAAATAGATGGATAATGTTTATCCTTTATTTTTCTATGTAGAAGTTTTTGAATTTGTATGTGTGCCTGTGCGTGTGTATAAGTAGTAGTACAGCTGGGACTATATAAAGCTGGTTTTAAAACACAGAGGCCTGAAATCTTCCACCAGGTTAAGTCAGAAGGCACCAGAGTAAACTTGATTAAATTGCCGAATGTGGTCTCAAGTTGTGTCTAGCCTCCCAGATGGAAGTTCCACTTGAATGTAAAATAATAAACATTAAGTTTATATTGTGAATTTCTCTTTTCATGGGAAAAAAAAAAAAAAAAGGTACGTTGGAAAAAAAAATCAAAAGAGCCATCTATCACTTCCAGCTAATTCTTTTGTTCCCCCTTTTATTTAGTCATTCACCTTCATGTGCCTTTTCCCTTTGTCTTTCCTGAAAATTCCAGGACCAAAGACCTAGACCTGGAACATTTTGTCCTGCTGTGTACACATGTGCACACTTAACTGGAATGGCAGAATCCCTCTAACACTTGAGGACAGTGGAATTATTACTAGTCTTAAACCTACCGAGACCAGTTCCTTCCCTATGTGTTGAGTGACGAGTGACGTGCGGGTGTGACTCCCTGGGTCAGCGCTTACCAAGACCTTGAAATGTGAACATTTGGCTGCTTGTGGTGCAGATAATTTGGATAAATCCTGTTTTTATTGCTAGGATTTATTTCTGCATCAACTTTTTAACCAAGACACTTCGGCTACCCTTTTTTTGTGTGTTCATTTCGGCTGAATCTCCTCCTTTGTGTCCCTGTGCAGTTTAGGAATTTAAAAAACGTAGCACATATATCTGTGGCATTTGCCTGCTGCTGCCCTCCCCAGCCTCCCATTCTTTTCCCTCATGACAGAGCCTCTGGCCTGCACAGCAGCAGAGCTAGGGCCTTCAGCCTGGGCCTGGCTGCTGCAGCCTGACGTAGACCCTCAAGCAGAAGTCAGAGGATGTCTCTGCAGAGCCATTCTTCGGCCTTGAAGCCTAAACTTGTTTTCTAAAATGTCGTGCTCCGAGTTACATCATCAGGGAAAACACAAGCATGTTTCCTCTAGCTACACCATTTGATTTGCTACCAGATGGCTGTCTAAGGGAAAACCGAATGGCTTCACAGTTTCTTTTTATGAGCCCTCACCAGAGCCCGTCTCTTAAAAAATGAGCCAGCAGCAGGTGTGTATTTTCATTTTGGTGAACCTGAGCTGGACAGCTCGGCCTAGCCACCACCTCCCGGCACAAAATGCATCTTGCTGAGGCTCAGGCCTGGGCTCCTTTGGGTGGTATTACTTCCAGGCTCAGTTTGTGCTTGGAGAATTTTCATCTTGGCACCATACACACAGCCCTTCCTGGGGTAGTTTCTGTTTTTGATCTAATAACTCTGAGAAGTTTTGCATACAATTAACTTCCATTTTCGGATCAAGGACAGGAGGGTGCCACGCAGGGTGCCTCCCACAGACGTTCCAGGAGCAGGGCCTCTCCGCTGCTGGTCGGTCCATGGTGGGGCCACCCCTAGAGGAAACCAGTCGCAGGAAGCTTTTCTGTCCCGTGCTAGGAGGCAAAAAGCCCCCGGAGACCACGCTGCTGCTGAAAGTGGTTTACATCTAATTAAGACATCTCTAAACATGTTTTAATTAGCGTTTTTTTTGTAATCAAGAAAAAAAACTAGATCAAATCTTAAAAAAAAAAAAAAAAAATCCAACTCCGTTTTTCTAGTCCACTTATGTCACTGCTGCAAAATATTCCTTATTTCTTAGAGGATTTTGTTTCAGATGGTATTTGGAAAAGCAAATGTTCACTTCTCTGGGAGAGCTCCTTTGGGGTAGGGAGATGCAAGCAGGAGGGGTAGGAACTGGATTTCAGAGTCTGGCCTTGGCTTTTCTCTCACTGTGATGATGGGCAGATCGTCTGTGAAATTGGGGTAGCACCCCCTGCCCGGCCCTCCTCCCCGGTTGGTTTTGAGATTGAATGAGTAACGGATCTGAAAAGGCTTTGAAAGTTATGAAGCACTAAACAAATGTAAGTGGTCGTTAATTTTGTGGGGATTAATTTTCTGCTTTTGCCCATAGTAGACCACAGTCCAGTCGTTGATTGTGAGGTGCTGACAAGGAGAATGGCTTCCCTCTCCCCTTCTATGACAATGGCCGACTTCCTACAACCGTGGCACAGTCCTGGACATTAGTGTCTTTGAATGACGTGTGAAGCCAGGCAATGCCACCTGAGTACAATGCTCATACTTTAGCAGAGGGCGTGTGTGTGTGTGTGTGTGTGAGTGTGTGTGTGTGAGCTCTTCACAGACCACGATTTGAGGTCAACCACTTCAACATCAGTTTTACTTTCATTTTAGAATAAAATTTTGATTTTTTTTTTTTTCCAAATGGGATAATCTACAGTTTTTTCTTAATTTGTATTGAATTTAGCTATTTTCTGACCTACATCCTATGTGTGGTGTCTTATTTTTCCTTTTTGTTTTTTTCCCCCTTGGAAATGCTGATGTCTGATCCCAAGCGCTGTCCTCCAGTATTTTCCCAAGGCTGCATCTCCAACACACTGTTATGCCAATAAGGTCTTATTTAACTATTTAAGGGTGATTGTGCCTGTGAAATACAAATGTACTGCTGCTCCCTCTGCACGACGCACAATGTATGTTATAAGGGCGAGCAAGTGTCATTTCCTAAATGCCTAGAGTAAATATTATTTCTGCCTCTGGATTGTTGCCATCTCTTTGAGGAAGGAGAGAAATGTGTGTTTATGTGTGTGGAGTTTATTTCTGATACGCTGCTACAGTTGTAACACTGGAGCTAGAGAAAATAAAGCATCGATCTTTGAAGTGTGGTGGACTCTGTGCTGGAAGTATTGACATTAGAGCGGTGTGGATGGACAGAAGGAACCTAATTTATGGGCCCTCCTGTGTCTAGTCTACTGGAGTATCCTTTCAATCCTCTTACCACGGTGGAGGTAGCTCGCCTCCTCCATCAGCCCAGAGACTTCCGCAGCATTGCCAGGGCAGGAGCTGGGAGCCTCTTGGATGGCTTCCCTCACCGTGCAGGGAGGTGGCAGCTTTTTTCATGGTGGGGACATGAGTGTGACAAACTTCGGGGGTTTCCTGGCACACTGTATACTCTCCCTTGCTCTCTGCCTCTCACACACACACACACACACACACACACACACACACACACACACACACTGGCCGCTTTGCTGAGGGCTGATCAGGATGGAGCTGTCTATGGAGTGGGGGTGGGGGAATGACCTGAACCCCCCATACATTCTTAAAGGCCACAGATTAAGTCAGAGAACTTAACCTTTTCTGGAGGGGATGGGGTGGGGGAGAGAATCAGACCCCTTTGAAAAGTCAAGGACAGCTCTTGTATGATTGTGGAGGCCCCAGGCCCCAGCGGCAGAGCACCTCCTTTCAACAGGATTGTGAAGCCCTTGGAGTGGAGAGTCGGAATTGAAATCATGCCTGGAAAAACCCGCCGTGAGCAAGGGTTCCCAGGAGATGGGAAGGAGGCGCTGGTTAGAGGGTGGGGAGAGCTTCCTGCTTTGTGATTTTACCAAAGGCCAGTCCTGTGCTACTCAAAATCAGCTTGTGGCTTGTGGTCGCTTCCCTGTCCTCTGGGATGGGCAGCAGGTGTGGGAGAGCCTGTTTCCTGTGCATAAGTAACCACTGGAATGTTCCTCTCCCTGCCCCGCTAAATCAATCAGCCAGCAACCAACCGTGGAGTGTCTGCAATGGGCAGCGCCGTGGGGAATGGGGTGAGATGTAAGGTGTAAGGCTCTATTAGCCTAATAGACCCTAATAGAAGAATGCGTGGGAGGACGTGCCCTTCCTTAAACACATGTAGACGCTCCACAACATTGCCAAAGGCTACCACAGAAGTAACACCGGACGCGATGCCTGTTAGACTTAAGCCCCTTGCCTGTCCTCAGGGCTGGAGCTGGCCCTGCACCCACTCCCTAGAGCTGATGACACGTTCCTTCCCACCCCTGCACTCCGTGGTGTCACGTTGACAGCTTGAAATCACGTTACACAGCAATGGGCAAATGCTACAAACCAGGGCTTGTTCTTTTTGGAGAGCTGGCTTGCCAGTACATGGCCAGTAGGTAGCAAAGTCCTTGGCGTGTGCGAGGTATTTGGTAAAGGTCTGTGTATTAGTCAGCCAAAGGGGTGCTAATGTGAAATACCAAAAATGAGTTGGTCTTTACAAAGGGTATTTATTTGGGGTAGAAGTCCACAGATAGCAGGCTATAAAGCGTTATGTTTCTTCTCTCACCACAGTCCATTGGCACGTGTTAGAGCAAGACAGCTGCCGACATTTGCCAGGGTTCAGGCTTCTTGGGTTCCTCTCTTCCCAGGGCTGCGTTTCTCTCCGGGCTCAGCTCCTGTTTCCTCCACACGGTCAGCTGTAGACGATCAGGTGAACGGCTTGCTTCTCTTCTCCTGGGGCCTTCTTTCCAACATCAAAAACTGCTTCTCAAAAGACTGCTTCAACTCTGTCCTTTGCCTTGCCTTTTATATTCGATTCCCCACCCACCAAGGGGTGGGGCTCAACGCCCTACTGACATGGCCCAGTCAATGCCCTAATCATAACTTAATCATGCCCAGATTAACAGATCAGTTTACAAGCATGATCCAATTATATTTTTGGAATTCATAATTACACCAAACTGCCCAACTGCAACAGTCTGCTAAGAGAACAGCAGCTTCTGTCTTCAACCTGGGTCCCCTCTAGTGCCACCTCAATTCCTGGCCTGCCTCCTGGGGGCAGAGACCATCTCTCCGTCACTCAGAAGCCTCTCGACCATGTCCACACTCCTGTTTCAGCTCTAGAAAGGCCATAAAAAGAAGGTATTGCCTCTGTTTCTGGGCCACGATCTCTTTCCAGGCTAAAACCCCCTTCCTGAGTTCCAGGCTCTCTCACCGGTCAGCCACTCCTGTAGGAGAGGCTCTGTACCTAGCACGACGGTGACCTTAATGGGGCAAACAGAGAAGAATATAATTAATATTGCTGACCAGGAAGTAGAGTTGTCTCTGGTCTAAGGCAGAATGTAGTGAGTGCACTAAGAGTAATGGATGCAAACTGGGAGAAAAGTGTAAGGACAATTGGAGCCGTGCCCCAGTTGTAAGCTGTAAGAGCTTTGGTTGCCGTGGTGAAGTCTGACCTTTAATCCCCAGGTAACAGGCAGTCATTTAGGGACACCATAACTGGAGCTCTGCTTTAGGAAGAGTCACCTGGCAGAAGAGGGCAGGATGGAGTCGAGAAGGAATTACCCAGGAGGTGGTCTGTTTGGTGTCACATATGAAATTGTTGAAGAGGGATGACCAAGGAGCAGAATGGGTGGGACTGCTGAGAGCATAGAAGTGGATTCAGCAGAGGCCTGGGCCGTGTAAGGTGAGATGGACTTTTAAGAGAAGTGGCCGTGTCAGGAGGATCACCTGGCTGACAGGAGTAGCAGAGGGTGGCAGAGAAGGTGTCACTGCACGGGCTTCTCCTTAGTCCTCAGTCTCCTTGGGCAGGCAGGGCACTTCAGCTGTTCCATCTTTTCGCTCCCCTTAGTTGGCTTCCATTTCCCTGCCCTCTTCCAGGACACCCACCATTGTGACTACTTCCGCCTGCTCCCTGTCAGCTTCCTATCCTTTCTGGGCCACCAAGTATGGCTGCTCGGAAGGTTCTACCTTCAGAACTCCTCTCTCTCCACCCCCTCTTGGTGCTGGTCTGCTCTCACAGCTTTAACTGGCTTCTCTGGGAAGAATATTCCCAGACGTGGCGATGTGGCAATGTCCGACTTTTCTGAGCTCCAGAGCTCCCTTTCCAGTGGATGCTGAGGGCTGTGCAATCCCAGTCCTTCCCTCACCCTCCAGAGACTGCTGTCTGAGGCTTCCCATGTTACTTGCTTGCTCAAAAAACCTTCACGGGTTCCTCCTTGCTTACCAAATTTAAGCACTGACTCCCTTACACGTGTCCATACCCAATTTAGCTTCATGTGAGGGAATAGAAACAACAGGGTAGCAGGATGAACCCACAGGTCTTAATTTCCATCTTTTTTTCCAGACCTCTGTTCCCACTGTGATGTCTTCCTCCATCTCTCCCTCCTCCCACCTCTCCTCTCTGCCCATCAGAATCTTGTCTTTCCTTTCAGGCCAACTGAAGATGGCATTTACCACCCCATCGCAAGGCTCCTGATTCCCTATCAGCTGCAGTCTCCACCTCCTCGTCAGTACCTGTCCTAAAGCCTGCAGTGGCCTGCCTTGCTTTGCATTTCTGCTGGCGTCTGCCCAGAACGCATGCCTCATGAGGACAGAGACTGCAGTTTATTCATTCTTCTTTTCCCCTGTGCTCCCCGCCCCGCCCCGCCCCAGCCCAGTATCTTCCCCATTCTGCATAATAGCAACGATCGTTGTTAACTGAATTTAGTAAACTTCTGAGGTCCTGTTGAGTTTGAAATGCCTGTGAGTCTGGACATTTTCGGGGCAGGGAGGGGAGAGGCAGTCGAAATACAGGGGCTTTTTTGGGACTTGGGGGTTGTCATGAGTGGCATTGTGGCAACAGATGTAGGCCATTTTACATCAGCATATACCACGTAGAACTGTGTGGGAGAGAGGGTGGTCTATGATGTGAAATGCGGTCTATGCTTGGTGGCAAAGCCCCAGGATGTGTATATCTATTATGGGTGATGTTCCACACTGATGAAGGATGTTGGTGTGGGATGTTATGGGAGGTGTGGGAGGC